>WEIT01040338.1:162455-280905 GCA_013389985.1 Dryoscopus gambensis | reverse complement strand
CGGGACGGCAGCGGAGGCACAGGCCGGGACGGCAGCGGAGGCACACGCCGGGACGGCAGCGGAGGCACAGGCCGGGACGGGACGGCAGCGGAGGCACAGCCGGGACGGGACGGCAGCGGAGGCACACGCCGGAACGGCAGCTGAGGCACACACCAGCCCTGCACCCCGTTCCTCGGCATGGCACCTGCTCCGGGCTCTGCGGACACACCACACGGACCTGCTGAGGGGGCGGCCTCGACTGGGCAGTCCACGGACAGGGCTGAGGTGTCCACTTCTTCCAGTAATTTCATTCTTAACATTGATCGGGGATTTAGCCTGATTTTCTGATTATGTTTTTTAAATAAAAAGGACCAATGTTTGTTCCAACTCATTGTGATTCAAGTTGTTGTATTTCTTCAGCCACCTGTGGCTAGCAAAGGTAGCAAAAAAACCCAAAATCCCAGCCACCAAAAGTAGCAAAACTATCATACCTGCAAGTGATTTATTGCAAAGTTAGATTCTTAAAGACCCTACCCATTTAAAGTCTGTGAATGCAAGCATAAGAAAGGAGACCATGGTGAAGGGAGAAAATATCTACACCAATATTTCACCAGGACAGAGATTAATAATTCCTTTCTTTTCCTTTACCATTACCATTAATCTTCCTCATACAGAGTACAGCCCTACCGCAGAGGATATTCCCTGTGCAGATTGTTTGCATTGATCGAAAAGAAAACCCTCCTACCAACACATACTAAATTCTGCTGGCTAAGGAGTTCTGGGGTTTTTCCCCACACTGTACTTAATTTGCCAGGGTATGGGAAGGACCCTCTGATACCTTCCCTTATCTTAGAATGCGATGTGAGGGTCCCTTCAGGATGGAAAAAGGGAGACTGGCCTGACTAGAGGACAATTCCTCTTCTTACCAATGACAAGCAGCACAGCTGGGAAGTGGTTTGCCTTAATTAATTTTCTTTGAAAATTTTAAGGTTCAGGTTCTGTATGACTTTTGCAATGTATCTCCAGCAGAAATGTCACAACTTAGGTACAAAACATCTGAAGTAAAGTGTTACACTGTGCTAGAAATCCTCACCCTTCAGTGGGGCTCCAGGAGGAACAGAACCTTTCATCGGTCAGAGGTCCAGCCAAGGTCACTGGTGCAATTCAGAAAGTGTCTCTGAGCAGGTGACACTGGTGGCAGTGACAGCCTGCTCCCGTTTCAGCCCCATTTCCATCACCCACCTTTGCAGTTTCCTCCTTCCCTGGTATTTTCCAGCAGCAGTCCCTCCCTTCACAGGACCCAAGAGATCCCCGCACTCCTCTCCCGCCTGCCCTGGCACACGGATGTCTGCACTGACCCGACCTCTCTGACCTGGCTCTGTCCCAGGAGGCTCCTCCTGACCTCCCTCTGCAGGGAACTGCTCCTGAGGCTCCAAGGCTTACTGGGATTCACTCCTGCTCCTCAGCAACTTCCAATCAGTCCCTAAGCAGAAAGGATTTTTATTCAAGTCATTCTTGGGAACAACTTCCAGTAAGGAGCGAGACAAACAAGTAAACAACTCTAAAGGCAACGTGCAACCAAATCACCACAGAACCACACACTACAGGCTGTCGAGATCCATCTACCTGACTGCTCATTGCTCCAGCTCACTTGAAGTGACACATATGTAAGGCATGAACATCTCTGTGCATGTTAATCAACCCAGCAAATTGTTTCATAGTCTCTAATAAGGTTAAACCTCAGCGTTTTCTACTGTATTAAATTTTACATTTACAATACTAGCAGTGTTAGCCTACATTTTACTAATAATTAGACTGAACAATATAACATTACAGAGTAAAAACTTTTGTACATGAATACTCCATTGTTTAATAACCAAAAACTTTGGAAAACAAGAAAAACCCAGAGAACTCTGTACACTCCATGAAAATAATTTAAGACACAGTATTGGTCACATGTTCAGGAAACTGTCAGTTGGAAACACGTGAGTTTACAGTTTATCTGCTTTCCATGAAAATTAAGATTTGAGTGTATTTTAAAAATCGCAATACATTAAACCCGAGGTTCCTTACATTTCATTGATTTTAAAACATATTGGAGCTTCTTAGAGCTATTCCTATTTGATGGTTCCCTAGGTGGCATCCAAGGTAAGGAAAGGATGCAAGCACTTGAGCAAAAGGTGGGTTAAAAGTTGGAGACTGGTGCTTACTCAAAATGATGTCCTTTTGCTGCTAGCTGGAACATGGAGCTTTACCTCCACCAGGTAAATGTTCGGGGAACTCCATCGCCCCAGCCTCTGATGTGCTTACTCCCATCCACTCCGCTGGTTTCACTTCCCACAAAAAGTATCTATATCAGAATATTTTGCAAAATATTAATTTAATTCCTTTTCTCTTTATTTTTGGCACTTAAATTGGAAGGCAGGGTGAAAGGGAGGGCAGGTGGGAAGTGAAGGGAAAGAAAAGTGGGAAGAGAGAAAACAACTATTGCAGAATGAACTTTCGCACAAAAGAATGGAATTACATTTGAAGACATCAGTTTCAGTGCACAGGAGAGATGACATTTTAAAATAACTTTATTTTTGATCCTCTTTCAAAATTATGATTTAACATCGTCAGAAATGAAATAAGAAACTTACCCAGCATATTTAGTTTTAAAAGCATTTAATGACATCGCATATATTTAACAGATAGGGTAAAAGTCTAGAGGTACAGTTCGATACAACTGAAAGCCAGTTCCAGTACTACTCTTGACTACAGGCCCAGTCATTGAAAGTTCATTCCTATTAAATGTAATTTTTGATTGTGCAGTAAGATGAAAATTTTTCATTACAATAGTTACAGTGACAGAAATGCACACTATGTATCAAAGAGCAAGGTAATGTAGCAAAATTATAACACACAGTGCTGCAGCTGACAAGCAAGTAACCATTTGAGTAACATTACTTTTCCAGTAAATGCTTCAGTTCCACTTTTACACTTATCGATGATTTTAAAGGGTTTATTATACATCTAGTCTTATTATACTTTGTACTAGAATTATCTGAAACATACAATATAATGTATTTCGGAAAAAAAAAAAAAGAAAAAAAAAAAGGAAATTTGAAATTACAGCTTATTTAAAACTGTACCAGCCTGTTAATCCATCTTGAACACCAACATTCTTATCTGTCGTACTCGATGCGGGGACGCTTCAGGTGGTGTTAATACCAACGTTGGGCTGTGAGTCAACGCATACCTGCACTCTGTTACAGCAAAGAGAACACACTACCACTTTAATTCCTGTTAGAATCGCAAGGGGAGGCTCTACTAGTCAGGACTCAGCATAACAACCTTAACTGGAAGTGAACGCCTTTGAGAATTTGTACATTGGTTTCTCATGTGCACAGTAGATTTGAAAGCACCGCTGCCTTGCATACCAATAGCACTAGGAGTGGGTTATTTTCCAAGACAGCCTCACAAAATTGAGGAACAGTTTAAATATTAAGATCTAATCTACATTAACTTCATTTAAAAAAAACAAACAAACAAAAACAAACCCCCAAAACCTGGTCCTCCCTCTCCTACAGAAGCTGCCCAATGCACCTCATACGTTTGTAACTTTAGATTCTTTTTTTTTTTTGTTGGCTTTTTTTATTTTAAAACGCTCTATAAATAAAAAAATGTCAATCACATTGAGGAACATGAGGCACAGAGAGTAACGTATTGGTTCTGAGCTCGCATGCTGGAATTCCACTGGAACGGTCAGAGAAGTGCAGTGTGTGGAGATGGAATTCACTTCTTTTTACCAAAAAGGCTGAATCTTTTCTCTTTGTCTTTCTCTTTGTCTTTCTCCCGCTTGCCAGGGCTGGACTCGCTGGTTATTGTGACGCTGGCAGGCAGGGTCTGGGCACGGCTGGAGGCTGGAGTGCTCTGGGTGGTCGGGGACACTTCGATTTTGTCCGAAGAGATCGCTGATGTGATGGCCTGGATCCACGTGTTCATCTCCTCCTTCAAGAAGCCCCAAAGGCACAGAGCTGTTACAACCAGCACGCCCCTCTGACTCCCGCGACAGTGCAGGGGGGGAACGGACACAGGTGGGAAATGCAAGGAAAAACAGCCCCAATCCATCCCCCCTGGCTGTGCCCCTCCAGAGACACCTCCTAGAGACTGTACCTGAGCAGCCCCGGGCCTACACACCACCCACACACAGAGTGCACACCAGAAAAAAACAACTGCTTCTCCCCATGGTACCACAGCACAGACAGCATAGTAATAAACCATAAGAAAACCACACTTACATCATCTTTGGCTTGGAAGAGGTATTCGTTGCCATCGGTCAATCTGGAAAGAAAACACCATCACAAGTTTAGCTCAGTCGTGGTCACACTGCTTCAACTCCTGCTTGTTTGGCTCCAGCACGTGAGCAGCCAGAGACACACAGGACTGCACGGGACAGTGCCCGTGTGCCAAATGCCCCCAAGAGCCCCTGCTGCAGCCACACACACGGTAGCTCCGGGCTCTGGACATTCTCAGGGCGGTGCTCATGTTCTCGTGTGGCTCCTGGCTCAGTATTTGCTCTTTCAGGTACATCTTTTCTCCTTTGCAAAACACATTATCAAAGTTTACTCAATGCTTTAAAAAGAAAAAAGTCACAGGCAGCACCCAGAGTTTTCATGGCTCCTGTGAAAACCCAGCAAAGCTCTGCAGCTGCTCTGCTCTTGTAGCTATGGTGGTGCTGGCTTGAGGTCCTACAGAGTATTAGTGATGAGCAGCTACCTCTCCTCACAGTGAAGGCCAGAGTCTCCTTTCTACTTGATTCCTGTGCTGATTTTACTGAGGTGGTTTAACTAGGATATATTTAACAATGTATGTGATGATACATATAAATTAAAAACCAACTGACTAACACCAGAACAAGCAGGAGGCACGGGCAGCAGGAGCTCTGCTGCAGGCTTTCCCATCTTTCCTAACAAAATGCAAGCATTTTAACAACTCTTTATGAAGTGAAATTAAGGTTTAAACAGTAAAATAACAGTGCCTGAGTAAAGGAAATACCTACATGCAAGTAACCGAGGGGCCTGATGCAGGTGATGGAGCACTGGGGAAAAAGGGCAGTTGGTTTTTCTGCCTAACTTTGCATTTGGAACAGCATATCCTTCCATTAGCAATTCAGAGAGGTTTAAAATAGTCTAAAGGATGAATCACATAGCTGCAGGCCTGTCTTCAAGAAAGGTACATTTCCCTAAATATTTGTTATATATTTCCACATATATTTTCTATAAAGCGAATTTTCCCTGGATAGGGATTCTATGCTCTTTAGAGCATTCCTGTACCAGTATAAAGTTACACCACCACCACCCCTGCTCTGCCAAAAAAACCCAAAACATCTGTCTTGGAATACACGACCCAATCAGTTCTTAAAGTGAGTCTTCTTTGACAGGATTACCTCGCAGCTGTGTAATGATAAGTATTTCTTAACTGTTAGCACTAGAAAATTGTTCAGTAACACAAAGAGTTTCCCAAGGAAAAGCCTTTTTTTTAACCTTTAAACAACAGGTCCTTCACATATTTCAGAGTGACATGGTCTGTAACTATATGTTCTAGACCTGAATATGTGAGAGATGTCCTCAGTAGTCTCCTAAATTCATACTGAAAAAATTAAAAAAGAGGCTTGATTTGGAAAAGAGCAGAACCACGACCACTGTTGTCAATCAGTTCCAGAGGGAGCGGTTGAAAAGCCCAGCACTTTGAAATACAGGCCCCTAACTCCAGGCACACACATCTGGTCTTGTCCCAGATGGAAGTGCTCTGATTACTGTGACACTGTCCTGTGCATGCTCGCTCTGATGAACAGACCACGACTCAGTGTTGGAAGAGCTTGCTCAGAAAAGCAGGTGCTGCAGTTAACATTCACGGTCAGTTCCTGGGCTGGGTTTCCCAGTGAACACACCCACCACGGCCTTCCCAAGGGCACAACACTGCCCCAGCTTTACCTGAGCTTGAACACATGCTTCTTCTTTTTGTAATCGACCGCTACTTCGCAGACTGCGTCCTTCAAGCTCACGGGGATCTCGTTGTGGTAGGGGATGCCAGAAGCAGCAGCTTTCGAGTCCTTGTAGAAGCCCATCTCTTGGTTGTTTATGACACAGTACACGTTATGCCATGACCTTTGAGACATGGGAAACAAGAAGAACAGTTATAAATGCAATGCTCTTGCCTGCAGAACTGGAGAAACCAAACGTAATTATTTCTGTAAGTTAATGGAGATTGGTTCAGTGTGAGGATGTGAATACAGCCTACGCTGTCCCATAAAGTGCAGACAGGGAATTCTTTCATGGAAGCACAGCTTCAAGACAAAAGCCAAAGGGAACAGAGATTCCCAGAGCTCCCTGTGATGGCACATCAGCCTGTCCCCACAGTGGGAGGACTGTTTGGCAGACTGGGCACTTTGCATTCTTGAGACAGAAAATGATTGACCTTTAATGGCAGTGCTCTGTTGTAGAAGGAATTCTCACTGTGCTGCAAACTGATGAATGGAATGGACTGTATGTGAAATCCTTGACTGACACAAATACTCTTAGTGGCACCATCCACCTCATTCTCTAATTGAGCTGTGAAAATTAACAATTACTGGAAATAAGAGTACCCACACACTAGTACTGGTGGCTGTCACTGCCTCAAAGGCATTGTCTGGTGTGACTAACTCCAGTGGAACAAAAATCCTGGTACTGCTGCACTCACTTGTGATCTCAGCTCGGCCAAGTGCTTCGGTTCCAACCAAATCCCACAGATGTTGCTGCAGCTCAGCACTTGCTGTGAACATTTCCCTTGTCAGCCAAGCTATAAATCTGGTTTCAAGAGCTCTCTCAGGTCATGAAGGACCCAAGTCTGCTTTTTCAGTGCAGACAAATCTCAAAGTTCTGCCTATTTGAGACCTGCAGGACACTCCTTGGGAATGGAATTGACTATGGCACATCAATCATCCTCTGTTCATACTGAACAGATTACAGAGTAGGTGGAAAGTGGTAATGTGCAAACAGAAAATGTCAGAAGAATATGAACATTTCTAGTCTCACACCTACGTGGTTTTCTTTTCTTGTAGTAACGTACAACTTGAGAGATCTGGAATCAAATCCCACTACTGCCGCAAATCCATCATGTGGAGTGGGAAAATCGTGGTATCCCTCTGCCTCAGTTTTCCACCTGACAAACATGGCTAACGCTGCCTTTTGTACCAAGTATCTTTAGACTGCAGTTCCCCACACGCAGTGCTCAGCCCTGCAGCCCCAGGCCTATAGCAACAGGAGCCAGGGAGGTGTCTGGCAGCTGGGAGAAGGCTGGGGATGGCTGTGTGCCATCTTGGGCAGAGCCCTGGCCTGCCCTGCCCTGTGTTATGCATTGAGCACTTTACCTGCTGGAGGCTTTCTTGCTGTGTGTCTCCCACTCGTGCTTGCGGTGTAAGAAGCCCTCCATCTGGGCTGAGGGGATCTCCTGGGTTTTGGCCGGGAGGGTAGCAGCAGTCTGGGCCTGGACGCCGCTCTTGGCTTTGCGGTCTGACGTCGGGGAGGGAACGGGACTGGACTCTTTGGAACTCGTCCTCTGTTCTGCAGCTCCATTGACCATTTCATTGGTTTCTGCGGTTTCTGCCACCTAGGAACAGTGGAGAACACGTTCAGCCAGAAGCCCCCAGCACTGAGGAATCCTGCAGTTAATCTGTCTCCCTGCACAACGTGGCTGTGTATAAACTTTGCCTGGACAATGACACAGGCCAGTAAGTTCTTTCTCACACTCCATGGAGACACAGGAGGCCAAGGAAATTAGAAGGTAGGAATGGATTAGTACCCATTTTACAGGTGGAGAGACGGGAAAATAAGAGCAGCTGAACAGCAGTGTGAATTTTACTGTGCTTTGCTCTGCTGGTCAATTCTTTTAGATATTGTTATTCCTAGAATGAGAGCATTCAATTCTGTTGCTAAGTACTCAAATGTTTGGAACAGTAACAATCACACTTTCTGCAAACCTAGAGGAACAGTAGAAGTTATACACATCAGCCACCTTAAATACATTTATGGCATTACTGGGGCATTAAAGGTCCATAAAAGGTATTAACTGTGAGTCAGCAGAGAAAGATGTCACAATCTCCCAGGAGCATTTACAAAAATGAGTGCAATTGATTTGTTTCTGTAAAAGCTCCTTTCCCACTTTCCCCGTTCCCCTAGTGACACAACAAAATCAAAACATGCAGAAATTAGAAAGATTACACCATGCATTTCATCTCCACCATCCCAGTTAGGATATTGGATCGTAAAGACAAGGGGAATGAGGTCACGTGTCAATCGATCGAGGTCTGGTTCAGACTGGCGTTATTAGGTGGATTGGATTTTGGTTAAAGGAACTGAAAACCACCACAGTCACACAGCATCACACAGCTATTTACCCCCAAACAAAGACAGAACCAAGGCCTTGCCCATCACTTGCTTTGTTGGTCGCGTTGCCTGGCGCACTGGGATCGATAGCCTAGAGAGCAGCCGTGTTTCCAGCAGCTCTCACTGGTCAAGCTGGCGACGTCTTCAGGAGCCATTCATCCAAAAATCATTTAAATTGGAATCCTAATGGCTATAAGCTTTTGAAATGCAGCTTGGTCCCAGTTTTTTTTTTTTCTTGTACCATTACTTTGACGTGTAGAGCCGTTGGTAGCAGCTCAGGAGTTACACAACCAGTGTGTAGTATTATTATTAGCAAGTTACTAAAGCTCAGTGCTGCTAATGCTCTAGTAGATTACAAACATTCTGGACTGGTTTTATGCAGACAAGCAGGTTTTTGTGAATGGCACAATAATTAGACATTCCCACTTCTGCACATGGCCTGGACAAATCAAAAGCAGCCAAATTATTACGCAACAAACTCAATTTTGCCACCATTTGCTAGAACTTATACCTGCCCAGTATCCATTATTGTGCCTCACACCTTGTACCTCACCATTGGCCTAGGAAGATCTGAGTGTCAGCTTGCTCTGAACATGGGAAGGATTGGTTAACTGCCTTTAGCAACCTAAACCTCCAGAGTACAGACACTACACCCTCAAACAGGGAGAAAATCACAGCTCACATTGCACTTCAGTCAGATCTGGTTGACCCTGTCCCTACAGACATGTAGCCTTACGCTGCTCCTTCACAATTAGGATCAATCTAAGCCATCAACCCTCACTACTTGTATCCAAATCTCAAAGTAGAACAAAGATGTTGCATTAAAGAGGGGGAGAGGGTAAATAGATGAGGCTGAAAATTATCCAAACACTGCCAGAACACAGGTAGTGGAATGAACAACCCCTGAGTCACCATTCATCACCCATGTGAACCACCCACGGCCAACAGATCCCTTCAAGAACACGGAGAGCCCTTCGCACACCTTTCTGTCCTGTGACAGCTCCTGAACCTCAAACTCTGCTTTGCCACTGGCTGGAGCCCTGTCTGAGGGACCTGAAACCTCTGACCAGCACTGAGGAATCACACAGCCCACAGGAACTCATCTCCACAACTTAAATAAATTCCCCAGAAGTATCTGACCCCTGCACTGACACAGAAAGCAGCACATTTGCTGGAGCGGTACCAGCCAGATGTGAAAATAGGGCTGATTTGGGGGTACCTAGAACTCTTAATCTGAGGTAAACAAGATCAGCTTCAAACCAGCAGCCACTGCACAGCTACTCAGTGTGTTTAATGGGAAATAATACAGAATTCAGTACTGCAATCTGCAACCCCATGGCTTTGAACATAACTGCCAACTTCAATCACACCATCAGACCTGCACCTTCTACGTCAAATTCTACTGGTTGTAAAAGGCCTATGAAAAGCTTTTCTGATGCTCTTTCACGTTTTATTTCCTTTCACGTGTTATCTACAATTAACAGAAAACAAGCAAAATAAATCATGAACAGCTCTGCAAAGGATGTGTCATGAAAACAGAGAAAAAGCAGGACCTGAACACACTTTAATGGAAACATGCGTGGGGCATGCGGAGACAACACCACGGAGGACAAACAGCAACAGCAAACTCCTGTTACAACACAACAGGTCTCGTGTAGGTGATACAGTTCTCTCAGTGGGGCCTGAGGGGTTAGTTGGAAGTGCTTTAGTGGCTACTCTGGAAATCTTTAAAGCAGGACTGTGACATGCACCAGTACAGGTGGTGACAATGACCAATGACAGAGGCACCCCTTTGGATTTCACAGTGCTTGAAGCAGCATCTGCTCAGCTCATCGACTCAAGGCTCTGCCCCACAGCTGAGGAACCAGATGATTTGCCTGGTTCAGATGCAAACAGATGCCAACCTCCAGGCTGTTCTGGCAAAAGGACCTTCCTAATGCCTTTAGCCAGACCCACAGGCTGCAATAAATAGGTGAAATCCTACTCTTCTAGTGCCTGAAATGATGACCTTAATCGATGACTTACTTTTTCTTCATCGTCATAAAAGTGGAATTTTTATGTAAGCGTACTAATACAAATTTTAAAAGCCTATCTCTATAAATTCCTCTACAGACTACTTTTTCACCAGAATTCATGTGAAGGCTCTGCAGATGGTGGAGTCTGAAGCTACAGCTATCCTGCCCTGAGAACTGGCACACTTTGGAGGCACAGGGCAGCTACCAGAGCATCCCCATAAATTCACATGGAATTTTTAAAAGCATTAAGAAGCTATATGTTGTTATCCTGACAAAAGAAAAAAAAAAACAAAACACATGCATCATGAAGTGGAAAGACAAAAGTACAGTTACTGAAGCACATCCTTTCAATCACCCCTCTCAGTTCACAAGCTCAGCCCACACAGAACAATCCAGCTGCACTGCCCAGCCAGTTGTCAGACGCCAAAATTCTGACCAACAGCAGCACATCTTGTGCCTCACAGCAGAACTGACACAGCTCTGTACACCTGAGGTATTGCAACACAGGACTCAACAAACTGAGCTCGGAAGTTCTCATGGAAGACTGAAGTGCAGATGGTAAAGATGAACATGGAAATGCATAATGTAGCATGGCAGTAAAATAAAATTTCAAAAGAAGCAAACAGGTGATGTATAAGGCTGTGCTAACCAACAAGATGATGGTCTGGGACATGCTTGAAGATCATCTCACATTCCCTGCCACAACTGTACCGAATTTATAAACACTAGAATGTACAACAGCTCACTCCAGGACTGAATGCTAAAGAAGAATCAAAAGGTTTTATTTCCAGAAAGTGAAAGGTGGAACTGCCGTGTACTGTGGAGCACTGGCAGAGTCTGCATGCAGGCTCAGACCTAACTGGGATGGGCTTCTTAAAGCCAAACTTGTGCTGAAAGGCATTTCCTGCCAGAGCCCTCGGCTGGGAGCCGTGTTTGCTCTGCAGCACTCTAAGAGCCCTGATATCCACAGATCCCAGCCTGCCAGGAGCCTTTCCTGCACTGAATGTGACCCCAGAGAGCCATGTTCAGTAACAAAGAGAAGCGTCCTTTCACTCAAAGCATTAACTGAAACAAGGAGGCTCTTCGGGAAGGGGATGGGCAGGGGAGCCAGATTCAGCTCCTGTGTTGCATTAACTCCAGAGACATTTACTGGCATTGTCACGGCTGCACGTGAGGGCTCTTGGCATGCATCCTGCCTCCACTGGGACACCCCCTGTCAAGAAGGAGCGAGTAAAGCATGGAGCATTCAGCCTGCACCTATGTAAAATAAAGAGCTGGGATCTTAGACAACGTATTTTATTTATTTTTTAAAGGAAAGCATCAGAACCTCTCCCCAAGGGGCTACAACCTACTCTCATTTACATCCCTGTCTCTCTGGTGCCCAGAAGTCAAATTCCTGTAGTGCCAACTGGACAGGACCGAGGCCAAATGGGTCAACACAGCAAGATCACAACTCTGCATGAGGACTAAACCCCCAGATAAATCTAGATACTGGTTTTGAACGGTTTATTTCACGTTTATTTGTCTCTGCAGTCAATGAGTCCATTCTGCATGGAATGTTATACAAACTAACCTTAAGGCTTTTATTTGTCCACAGTCACACTCCCCCCTCCCAGCCCTTCCTGCCCAGCTCACTCGTGTGGATTATCTTTGGCCTGGTACATAACTCTTGCTAATGCAGCTGATTTAATAAAGTTGCCGTGCTGAGACCTGTTAGTATAACTCGATGCGTCATACCTGTCAGGTCCTAGTGCTCTTCTTCATTAGGATGTAATCTCATTACATCTCAATTACTCATATAAAGGACGCTTTCGCTGGAAAATCTTAATACTATTAGCGACATGAAAAACTCACAGTAAATAACATGAAATAAATGTGTCACCTTAAAGCAACTGAGTGTCAGTGGGGAGATTCAAATAAACAAAGATTAAAGTGAAGCAAATACATGTCCAAGGGGCTGCTAATTAAATAAAAGTCAACTGATGGGAAGGAAGAGAAAAGCAGCAGGGAAATCTGAAGCCAAAAGATTAAACCAGTACCAGTAAACCATACTGAAAAAAGGTTTCTGTTGCTGCAAGTGATTCTGTGGGTCACAGTCCAGACCACGAGCGGTCATTGGCTGTCCGTCTGCTAATAAAGTTTTTGTAGTTTTGGTAGGTTTGGGAGCGGTAACTAACCCGTGGAGATTCCTGGTCTGAGGGCAAACCGTTTTGGGAAACCTGTTCTCCTTTTGTCCCATCCCTGTTGGAGAGAGGAAAAAGAAAAGAAACTGTTGAAGGTTCTTGGAAGTCACCCATCTTGTTCAACGAAATGAGATTTTCTTACTGAGTATTAATTTAAGAAATTTAAACATGTTCCTAAAATCCTCAGGCCCAGCTGAATAAGTCCAGTGTGAAGTGAGATTTAACCAGACTTTACTGACAGTTACCTTACAAATTAACCTCCTCCTACCACATAAGCAATTTCATAAATGTCAGTGTTCCATGCATGGGGCTTAAAATCTGTAACTGATGCTCATCAAACAAAAAAGCCAAGGTTGTTCAGAAACTGCAATTCATGGCCCAAGGGGTGTAAAACCAGCATTCCTGCTTCTGGGCCAGGGCTGCCTCACCAGTGACAGCTGGGAAATGGGGACTTAGCAGGGAATTTAGGGGGTTGGTAGAGGTCCTGTCCCCATAAGCCACCAGAGGCACTAACAAGGGTCATGTTACGAACCCATACAACCTCCTCTCCTTTTACAGCACATTTTCAGCCCCAGGCTTCCCCGAGGGAAGTGCTGAGTCCAGCTCACCATTGCTGCTGGGAGTCTCCATCCTCTGCAACCTTGGTCTCTGGAGTGGGCGGCTGCCTCTTCCGCTCCTCCTCCTCTTGCTGCCGACGGACTTCCAGCAGTTCCAGCTGGGAGAGGAAACATTTTTTATTTAAAAACACTGCTCATTTTTCATGGGGTGTTCTAGAAACTAACAATAACTCTGTGTTTTTCTGAAACATTACTGAAATTAAAGCGAGCGGGGATAAAATTGGAACGCATCAGTCTTTAAAAGCATCAGTCATGCCAAATTTGTGGCACTGAATTTGTTAGGGAGGGCATCAGTATCAGACCCTCTGACAGCAGCCCACCACTGACCATGTCTATTTTCCAATTCGTTCTATTAGAACAAAATCCAGACAAACAAGAAAACAGCCCAAGTTATTAAAGTATCCAAAAGTGACATCCTCTTGTGTGCTTGCCAAACACAGAAATAACATGTTCCATGTCTGAATCCCTGAAATTACCCATCTCCATAAAACCAGCCTGATTTGTGAAGACACTAAGAAACTCCAGTTCCTTTTGTCTGCAGCTGTGACGCTCAGTGTGTGTGAAAACCCAGGCCACTTCAACTGTAGTGTCTAAAGCCAAATTGTTTTCCAAAGATGGTAAAATGCTCTCCAAGCATTAATGACTGACATTGCAGCTGTGTCCAAAATGGGGCTCGGGGGTTTTTTTGCTAATTGTGTCTTCCCAGGGGACAATACAGCCGTGCACCGGAGCAGTCGCAACACAACAAACATCACTGTCACTGCCCCCCTCCCACCACTGACATCTTTAACCAAAAATAATTTAAAGCGTCTGGATCTGGGTCTCTTCACTCAGATTCACCCTTCCCTCTTAGACCCCAATCAGTACAGCAGAGAGCTGGAGCAAACTGCTCAGCTCTGAAATTTCCTTCTGGGACATCACTCCCAGGCCCAAGACAGCTCCTGCTGACTCTTGAGGTCATTTATCATTTAAGCTTTTTCCTTGCAGATCGTTGAGTTCAAATTAACCAGAGAGGGTTTTTTTAGTATGTCTGGAAACATGAAACTTTAGGCTCTGGGTGGTTGGCTGAGGTCGATCAACAACCAAGCAACAAATGGAGATCAGGTTGGTGATGCTGGAAGTT
Organism: Dryoscopus gambensis; assembly: GCA_013389985.1. Lineage (NCBI taxonomy): Eukaryota > Metazoa > Chordata > Aves > Passeriformes > Malaconotidae > Dryoscopus > Dryoscopus gambensis. The sequence continues at coordinate 266,580 of WEIT01040338.1, read as the reverse complement.
ATTCCAAACCATCAGCCAAGAGGAATGGCAGGGAGGTTCCGACACTCACCGTGGTCAGTCTCTCCAGCGCTGCAAACCTCTCGTCCCAGGTAGCTGCGGATTTCTCAAACGCTTCGTGCCGCTTGATTAATTTTTCCACCTCATCAACGCTCTGCCCTATTTCACGACTGGACAGGTAGGGCTCCTGTCCCAGCAGCCAGGCCTCAGCCACGCTTGCATCCCTGGAGAACTGGTGCACCTCCAAAACTGAGCAAAGAGGGCACAGGTGTCAGTGCCATTAATGTCACAAAGAAGAGCATCAGGGAGTCATCAGGCAGCTTTGGGATTTACCTAAACACAGCTCAGGGAACAGAGTACATGCACTTGGCTAAGCTCTTCCCCTTAGCTAAGCTCAGTGAAACTGATCATTGAAAAGACAGAAGTTTCTCCTGTTGGCTTTGTTTTAAGGAAAAATGTGGGTTTCATTTTGCAAGTTTAACGTGTTATTTTTTGTTCTAATCCGCTGTAACCTACTAACTTCAGCATAGAATTTGGAATGTGACACCTGCAAAATACAGCAGAGCACTGAGCTACTAATGCACCGAGCTCCCAAGTTGATCATATAGAGCAAGACCTTTGGTGCAGGTTTCTTTGTTTCAAATTCTCCATTATTTAACAACCAGCAGGTGAGAACCTTGCAGCTATTCCAGCACAAACACACTTCCAAGCACTGTAAGAGAAATGTGAGAAGCTGCAGGGTTTTTTCAATGCTCAGAAAGACTCAGTGAAGAGAGTTAGATACGGCCCAGCCGGAAAGAAATCCAAGGGTGTCCTTACTCAGTCTCAGCCACTCCCATCTGTCTTCCCATTTGTCAATCATTTCTTTTCTCTTTTCCGTCAGCTGCAGGAGCTTTTCCTTGATCTGGATGGAGAGCAGAGAGCAGAGAGCTGTTACACAAGCACCAGGCAGCAGCTGCCCCCCACCCTGCGCTGACAGACACTGCACGAGTTCCTCAGGAAGTGACTTCACCGTGCAAACAACAGCTGCTTTTCTCTTCCAAGTATAAATAAATGTGACATTTCCATTAAAATATCACATTTGCATAAGTATTCAGTGTCCGTTAAAAGCTACAGCACCCAGAGTATTTGATAAAAGGGTGTAATGGGCAAACAAATGTAAATAGTGCAATCAGGCACTGAATCTTCTGCCCTTTTACAGCAAATAATGCAAAATGTGCTGCTCAGGATTGTTGCAGAAGCTTTCCCCTCCCTGAGAGGGAAGTGCCTCACAATGTTTGGTTATCCTCTCTTCCCCAAAGGGAGCAGGAGAACCAAGGGCTAAGCCTCTATCCTCTGGCCGAGACATATCAGAAAATAAGTCAAGGCTTTAAGCAGAGGGATATGATTCTCTTAATATTCCTTGAATTTACAACAAACATTTTCTTGCTCGTTCCCCTAGCAGGCCTCTCCACAGCATTCCAGTTTCCCTGTAGGAAGTTTAGGCTGTCTCACAGCTGCCTCTGCCCTTGCTCAAGGAAGACACCTTTCCATCCCAGAGCCATTGTCTACAGAAAGGAATGCAGCATCTTCTTTGCACTTTTTGAGCTGAAAACGACACTTTAAATCTCGATGCCACTTCTGCTACCCACCATGAATTCCCAGAGTGAAGTTATACCCTGATTTCCCAGCAGCACAGAAGTGCCCCAGTCCCTGAGGTGACATTGTCATTATTCCTCTGTGGGTGACGCAGGGCAGGTTTCTCCCACGGAAAGAACCCCCAGGAGCCCGTGGCTGTATGCAGGGAGCACGGTACCTCCTCAGATGCGTAGTGTTTCCTGGCCAGCAGAGACTTGCCAAGCTCAATGCACGTAGTGAAGCTGTCATTTCGGGCATCAATTTCTGCTTTGATCCCCTGGTGATTGTTCATGAGGAGTTCCACGGATGAAACATCCCTAAAATGACCAGAAGCACAGATTTCGGGTTTAACAGCTGCTACATTTGCAAACTGACCCACAACTCAATGAGGAAAAAATTGATTCCTAGATTGTCTTTGTAGTTCAGGAAGCCTTTCCTTAGGAACAGCACCATTCTGGCCTGAATCAGACATCAAATAACTCCAGTGTGAGACCAAATCTCCTTGGGTACAGTTTTCCAAGGCTATTATTCCAGCAGCCACCCCCAAGTTGCTGCAGCAGCAGGCTCTGAAAGCCACTCTCAGTGATACTGAGCCTTACAGATGTTCCTCAGGCTGACTTACAGCCTCATCTTCTGATGGAGAAGAGATGCCTCACATTACCTTGGCTTTTCCTGGGCTTCTATCTGCCGGATAACATCTTCCATCCAGAGCATGAGATCCCGAACCATGCTGAAGAAGCGGAATTTGTCTCCTGTGTCCACCAGCCTCACCCTGCGGCCCTCACAGGCATCCAGCAGTGCCTTCCATGCCTCTAGGACCTCGTTTTCCCTCTTCTGGATGTCATCGGCCTTGTCCCCAGCGTAGGCAGCCTGGAGGCGCGCCGCATCCTCCTGCAGCTGTCGCACCTGGGGCGGTTTGGGAGAGACAAAGCCGTCAGCGGGTTTGTGACTCCTGAGTCACAGATACAGGGACACTTAGCTGCCAATCCATCACTTGAGGGGCTTTCTAGAGTCACTGCAAACGCATTTGTTCTGTTGACACTAGAAAGGTCTGTGCTGTTATTAAGCCAGTGTTATACCTCAGAGAACGCTGTTGGGTCAAGGGACCCCCAAAATAGCAAAGATTTGCCACTGCCTGAACTCACTGCCGTGAAGACATGGTGCCAAAACAAAGTGACTGTTACATGTCAGGGCACATGGGGGACCATTTTCAACATCAAATTCCCTTCCTCTCACACAAATGAGAATGGCACTTGGGAACTCTCTATCCAAACCACTACTCCAGTTGTCAGAGGTCATTTTTCAAAAACGTAAATAATGACTTCAAAGAGAAGAAAATTTGGAAATATTAAGAACCTGCTACTGTTAGAAAACTTTTCCTTTCAAACTCTGTCTTGGGATGGCAAATGCTAATTCCTGCCTGTTTTCCATAGTTTTCAAGCCAGGAAACATTCCGTTAGCTCTTGTCTAATAATTTTTTTTTTAGCATTAAATCAAACAGCCTTCTAGCTACAGGCACAGAGACCATGCCTCTCTCATAATGATCCATCTCAGTGTTCTGGCTGTTTCACCCAGAAATTATCCTAAGTGCTTTCCCCACAGCTCTGTGCTGTGATTACATGTTCCTTCATTTAGGTCTTGATTATAATTACCTTTTTGAGAGACTGGGATTGATGTTTTGTGAATGTCTCCCATTTTCTGTATAAAATCGACAGCTTTTGAAAGTAAAACACCTGGAACATCAAATGCTTGCTATATCTCTTTTGTTTTAGTGTAAAGTGCTACATAACCAAGAATTGGCTGGCAGCGGGGCCATAAAAGCTCTTTCCTGACCTACTGGGATAAATATAGTCAGTTGTAATTCCTCCATTCCTTAAGGAACTTGTTCCCTTCCCAAATTCTCCTTATGGCAGCTGAATGTTGTATTTTGATTTAGAGTCCCCCCTGTGCTGTATGAGCAGCTTCTGACACACCTTCTGGCACCTTCTACTTGACACACCTTGGGTTCAAAAGAGTCAGAATTAGATCAAGTTTGGATGCTTTTAAAAATCTTAGCCTGAACTGTGGATTTTAAATCTCTTTTGCTCTTAGGAAGCACCAAGAAAAGTCATATTTAATTCAGAATGCCAATGTTCATAACCAAGTCAGAAAGCCTCTGTGCAGGTCTTTGTCTCTCAGAAAGTAAAAATTAACAGTGCCTGGCACAAAGAGTTTGATTGGGGCTTTTTGGTGTTTTTAAAACCCAAAAACCCCAAACTGACCAACCAAAATAAAACCAAACCTCAAAAAGCCAACCAGGCTTATACATTCCTTCATAATTTATACTTTAAATCAATACAGAAGCTCTCTGCCTTTCTCATTTCTTCTTTAGCCAAGGACAGGAAATGGAATAACATCCAACAATCACCAACATGCTCAGAAGCCCGTGTACTTACAGATTGCTACTTTAGATAATCAACTGAATGCAATGGCAGAGCAGCAGACAGACAGATAAGAAAAGGATGCAGGTGAGGTTATTCCCACAGCTCTACACGTGGGAAGCAGCTGGCAGCACTCTGTCTCCCAGCCACAGAGCAGCCAAGGGCAGCAGCAAACTCTGCAGCTCAGGTTCCCACACCCACAGTTCACCTGCCACACACCTGGGTGCCCAGGGCCTGGATATCGTGCTCAAACGTCGTGTGCATTCTCTGTAGTGTTTCCACTGTGTTTTGGTCTCTACCAAGCTCCTCGGGCAGTTTCTTATGTTTGTCTTGGATACGTCCTAAGATCTCCTTGGCATCGTGGTAAAATTTGTGCAGTTCATAAGAGGCTGCAAGGATTTGCGTTCTCGTGTCAATGAGCTCCAGGAGATCCGCCCAGGCCTCATTGAGTCCGTCCTTCCACTCGGCAATCGTGGCAGCGTCCGAGTGGCCGGAGTTGATGAGCTCATCCGCCATGTGGTTGACAGTATCCACCCGCTCCTGCCCGATGTTCCCGGTGTCCCGGGCGAACTCCCGGAACCGCTCCTGCAGCATCTGGAAGGCAGAGAAAGAGCCTCATGCAGTGCTGTGGCTGCAGAGAGACCTGAGCGAGCCGAGCCACCCGCTGTGAGCAGCACCCAGAGAGGGCCCCTCCAAGGACTCACCGTGACGTGTTCGTAGTCCTGGCCCAGCTCGTGGGACCCTGCCACCACCTCCCTCTCGGCGATCCACTGCTCCAGGTCGTCCACCTCGCGGTTGAGCTGGAACAGCCGGTGCCTCTCGTCCAGCTTGCCCCTCCTCTCCTCAGCAAGGTCCTTCAGGCCCGCATAGAGCTTGTCCACCTTGGACTGGCGCATGCTGATGCGCTCGCTGAAAACAAAACAGCACTCAGTCTGCATTGCCTTTGCAAACAAAACCAAACGGGCAAAACTGCAAGGAATAGAAGTCACTCGGGGTATTTAATCCACAGAATGCACATCTGCTGCAGGCAGGAATTTCACTCGGACACTCTGGACCGATCCTCTGCTGGCAGAGGTGACAGCAATAGCTAGGAAACTTGTCTGTCCTGTACTGTAACCCCCTGGCTTTGGAGAGGGGAGCTGGAATCCAGCTCTCCATTTGTCTGGCCACAGATCACACCAGAGTCTTCTCCCAAAGCTACAGGCAGGATCTGAGCTGCTGAGGCAGGGAGCAGTTCCTTTCCAGTTAAACTCTGCTTCGGAGATCAGCAGCACTCATGGGTTTCTTACCCCCTAGAGCTCAGCATTTGCACAAGGAATGAATATTTCTACTTGCTCTATCTTTTGCTTCTATTTTGTCTGAGCCATACAGTGCTGTCAGAGTGCCTTCCCTCTGCCTTGTAAAGCTGATGATGTTATTCCAGTACTCAGACAGCTCAGCCAGGAAATCTGCTCTCATCAGAAGCAATCATGACCACAAGAGAGTGCTTTAGAGTTAAATAACAACCTTCCACTGGCGGCAGAGTGTGTCTGTCCTAGGCCAGTGCCACCTTCCAGCCTGTGCAGGCTGAGCAGTTAAATACATCAGCCTCAAGTGGAATCAGCCTTGCAGCTGAAGCCAGTGGAGAATTCTGTCTGCTGAGCCGCAGCTTTTAGAGCAAAATGGTTCTTAGGCTTCCTAAGCTCTCTCCCAGGGAAAGCCATTTATGAAAGATGAGATCAATTTACCAAAAGTAAGATGTTAATGTGCCCATGTTTAAAGCATCTGATTCCAGGCTCTGATTCTGCTGGAATCTCAAAGAGAAGAGGCAGATCTTGGGGAGCATTGCAGAAGGATTAATGACTGTGACCTTCCGTGCGGGACATAAAAGTTGGTTGGAAGAGCGGATCTGGACCTTGTCCCTGAGGACTGCTCCACCTCTGTGAGGTTCAGCAGTGCTGGCAGACCTGACACTGCAGCCTGCCCAGGCAACACAACAAACAGGTACTCCAGCTGTGCAGAACCACCAGAAATCAGCAGCTGCACGTACTGACCCTGTCTCTGGCCAAATCAGAGTGGTCCAACACACACCTTGAATTGAGTGAGGCTGAGCTCCTCTTCCTCTGTATGAGCTTCTGAGCTACTTACTCTTTGCTGTGGTCTTTGTGTGTCAGAATCGCCCAATGAAGGGACTTAATGACTAGAAGAACTCATGATCCAATTAAAAATGGAGTTAATACCTTTCTGGGTGATTATCTGCCACCAAAGTTCTGCTGGTCTTTGAAAGCTGGTGCACAGTTTCAGCATAATCTTCTACAGCTTGTTCCAAAATCTGGTGTTTCTTCAGCATGGACACTGCACTCTGTTCATCCTGTAAGGGTGACAGAAAATGACAGGAAGAATCATAAGGAGTTGCTCCCAAGTACAGCTTGAAGACAAGTCCTTCTGCCAATGGTATAGAACAGTTGATGTCACAGCAAATGGTACCCCCAGAAAGCAAAATAATGAGCGAAAGAGAGAATGCAACAACCCCTCTGGGGTGCAGAACAAAATTACATCAGCTGGGCATTGAGCATGTTGAGTTTCCTCTTCTATGAAGCTTTTTGTGTTTCCACAACACTGGTGCAGGGCTCAGAAACATGGAACAATTTAAGACACACCACTTGTCAGGCATCTCAAGAACAGCATGAGGCAAAGAAAAGAAATTCTACACAGCCCATGCCAATGGATTCTCCACCAAAGTGCCTGGAGAAGTTCCAATTAAAACTTTTAATGCACTGTTATAGCTAAGAAAAACAGCCCCCAACTCTCAGTGTTAACTGATACTGTCAATAAATCTTTTCAATAGAATATTTTGCATAGTGAGCTATTTGCAATAGATAGAAAAGAAAACAAGCCATTTTTAACTGGAGACTGAACACCTTTGGAATGTGTTCTCCTGATACAAAGCTGAGATTTATTTTACCAGGGCAGTGAACGTGGTGCATTTATGTCGATAACAAATAAGCTCCAGTACCAACAGCTCCTGGGAAAACAGGAGTTCACATTCTCTTTGGTAGGGTCTGAAGCTGGCAGTCAAGGCTGGTGACAGTGGTAGCAGCTGACTGACCACCAGGCCCTGTTTCACAGCCAGGTGAATTGTGCTGTCATACAAAACTAACAGAAAACTGGACCTAACTGGACCACACTGGCAAACCTGACCTTGGAGTGAAGGCAGGCACAGAGTTGCCCTCTGCAGTGTGAGGATGCTTCCCTGGCTCCACACAGCACAGCCTATCCTGCACACCATCAGAGATGTCAGAACAGGTAGAAGCCATGATCACTTCACCAGTAAGTTAAACTTGTTTATGTTACCATTCCATAGTGCCACATTAAATTATGTCACCTGCCTCCCTCCAGCAAAGCAATTAAGCCCAAAGTAGTGTCACGGTGGAGCTGCTCACCTTGGCTTTCTCTTCTGACATCATGTAGAGCTCCTGCTCACTCATCCAGGCCTCAGCCTCAGCTGCATCGAAGTAATACTGCTGAGCCCTGTGAGACTCCTCCAGGCGCTTGTGGCGCTTCTCCGTCTCCTCGATGAGGAGGTTCCACAGCTGCTTCAAGTCTGCAAGTCTCTGCTGAATGACTTCAGCATTGGGGCTGCTCTCTGTGATAATGTTCTGACTCCTCTCGAAGATGTCATCGATACGAGGCTGGTGGCCCTGGATTTCTTTCTGAAGGGTCTACACGGGAGAAAATTGACTGATGAGACAATGCACAAATGAAAAGGAAATGCAAGTCAGGGGTCTTAACTCCAGAGGGGCAGCAAAATACACACCATCAGCTCATGTGGACAACCCCGGGCTGTGCCACCACCTGTGGTCACACCACAGCACCCACCGTTTTACCCCAAACATTTCCTTCTGAATTAGTCAGCACTAAGGAGAAACAGCAGGTATGGAGCTCTAACAGCACCTACTTACCTGATTTTTCTTAATTAGTAGCTGTACAGTCTGGAGGTTGTGTCCATGATCAGTAGATGTAGCTATGGGCATCCTCTCTCCAACCCACAACTGAAAGAGAGAGAACACATGATTTCAACCACCCCCAGATACAGCTGGGACAGCAGAGAGAGGCTGGAGCACATGAGCTGCAGAAAGCAGCAGTATTCCAACATTGTCCTGCTGGCTGGGGAACGGGATTTCTTCAATACTCACAATTTCATCTTCCACATCCCGGTTGAACTGGTGGATCTCTTTGGAGGCCAGCAGGTTGGCCTTTCTCTCATTCAAAGGCTCCAGCAGCTCCAAGAATTTCTTTTCTACAGTAAGGCGTTTGCCATCGACTTCATCTGTGCTCTTGCCCTCTTGGCTCAAAGCCCTTGCCTGGCTCTGCAGCTCCTCTATCTCCTTCTTACGGACATCCATTTGATTCTCCAGCATCTAAACACAAACATGGCAAAAAGGTCCTGAAAACTGGGATGAAAGCTGTTGATATGATTCAGGCACATCAACAACTTCCTCAGAAGAGAGAACAGATGCTGGTCAGTGAGGATTTACCATGTTAATAATTGTTGTCTGATTTGTTGCTGGATATATTTCTTGTTCTTCTTAAAGATACATGAAAGAATAGGAAGAAAGAAATGCAGTTCTTTCTTTCCTAAACTGAAAGCCTGTCCTGCCTGTTCCTTCGAGTGCAGGTATCTGCTGCCTGCCCACTGCACACCATGCTCTGTTTACCTGCTGCTTCTTCAACAGGATGTTGACACTGGTGAGATCTTTTCCGTAGTCATCCGACTGGATTTGGCTCTCCAAACCATTCAGCCACTTATCCAGGTCTGCACAGCTCTGGGTAAAAAGCTCTGCCTTGTTTGCATCAAAGAGACGCTGAGCCTTGGTCTGGGTGGTAGATTCAAGCTCGTCCCACATTTGGTGGAGACCTGTCAGCTTCTCCTTCACCACGGCCTCAGTTTCTGGTTTCTCTGCAATGAGCTGCATTCCCTCCTGCAAAGCAAAGAGCAACAAAATGGTACCTCCTCAGGAGCACTCACAGCCCGTTAGCGCAATTATCCTGATTAATAAGCACTCAGGATTCCTCATCTGCCAGCAGCATCAACCACTCATTTTCTATCTCCAATTATCCAGTGACTCCTTCCAGAACATCAGCTCTCAGGTCCCTCTGCTGCCTGGAAGAGGGTTTTTTAGCAATAGGAAGGTCAAGCAACGCTTCCTTTCTCTTCTCCATTGCACATGTTCCCTGAAGGGAGCTCCTGGGGCTGTGGCTCAGGGCAGGATGGAGCAGGGAGCTGGAGCTGCACACACTGAGTGTCCTGAGGCCCTAGCTTCCAGAGGCCACATCATCAGAGAACCATGAACACCCAGCAAAATGCTGGGAGAGTTTGGGAAATATTGTCTTTATTCTAATTATCCTTCTATCTCTGCACCTGGGTGCAGATGGGAATGCTGCCCCCAACCCAGCACATTCCACATGAATGTTAATCCAGGGACTGTCACAACTCCATACACAACCCTGGTCCTTTGCTGCAATCTGATTTTTCAGAGGCAAAAGAGGAGGATGTATTAGCATCACTAAAAAGGAACTTCCAGTACTAAGAGCATCCTTCTAATTACACCATTAAAGGGTATTGCTATTTGTAGATCACAGAAAAGCCTCTAATGGGATATGGAGTGCCAAAGTGGGAGAGGAAATGAGCAATTAAGCTAACTTCTACTGAACAGAAACCCACTGTCAGAGCTAAAGGAAGACTCCTCAGTGCTCCAGAGCTGCACAGGAGAAATGGGGGGGAAAGTACAGCTCATCACAGCATATTAAGGCTTCAAAGTAACTTGATACAGAGCTGTGAATCTTAATTAATCACAAAACTGGATGTCCTTTACTTCATGCTCTAATTTTGCATGGGGAAAGGAAGCTTGGTTATAGTCCTGAATGAATGAAAACCAGCTTAGCAGCACAGGAGAATAAACTCAGCTATTCCCTATATTCCGTTATTTCCCGGGAAGTGCCTCTACTTTACTGGCTCAGATCCCAAAAGTTGCCCCACTCGCCCTTTGGATATGAAATTTAGGCTATGCCTTCCTTCTGGCACATAGGAAAGACTAGACAAAACTAAACTGGCACCTTAGCCAGTGTCTGAGTGAACATCTTGGATAGAAGCCTTTTAACATCAGTGAGGAATAAAATGGGTTGGATGGAGACACTATGCACCAGAAATCTCCTTTAGCCTCAGCTGTGGGATGATTCTGCAGAGCAGCAGATCCCATCTTGGTGCACAACCACCCTGGGCAAAGATAAGGGCATTTTTTGGATGTTCTTTACTTACCTTTTCAATCTTCTCCAGCCACTCTTTGTTGGATGCAAGCTCTGCCATGAATGCCTGATGCTTCAGCCACTTGCTGTGCAAGTTCCTTGCCTCATCATAGGACATATCCTGGGCAGTGAGCATCTTCTCATTGATCCAGAGGGAGAGCTGGAAAGGAAAATACATGGGGGCGTGAGGAAACATTCCTGGTGTGAAATAACACAAAATGCCTCCAGATCAAGGATAAAGAGATGCCTTTACAGAAGAGTTGCATGAGATTCTTACTCAGGGATTTATAGTCAAGGATCTGGCTCTTTAACAGTTCAATTCAAACATCCATCTCCAATATATAAATAACCCATGATTCAAGCAGAAAGGAATCACCTCTGTGATAAGCAAAAACAAACACACAGGTCTCACCCAGTTCAACAGCAAGAGAAACAGGGACACGTGTCCTACTTATTGGTCAGATGGTTTTGTAGAGATTGGTAAAGATGGTTTTGTACTATTAATTCACAGCACTTTTGTACCTTTTCCTCTCAGCCTTTTCTCTGTATAGGTTTACATAAGTAATTTGTTTATTTGTCCAATCTCCAAGAGTGTTTTGGTACTGGAGACTTTCCTTTTCTCATTATATAAAATCCAAGACTGTTTTCTTTCTGATTTTCAGCAAATGCAAAGGCACTGGGGACAATTTCCATATCACTGCTAGAGAAAACCAATACTTTAAGAGACAGTTGATTTGCCAAGGGCAAATGGAATGTGAAAATGATCCTAGCAGCCAACAGCACATTTCCTCCTAGGGTGAGTCTGAGTGCCTCATCTGTCCCTGAGGTGTGGATAAAAAACCACATTCACAGGAATGTTTATAGAATTTGAAAAGGTTCATTTTCTGCATATTTAGAGCAGAAAATGTCAAAACAAATCTTAGCTTGGTTTCTAGAACAGCATTTGGGTGAGCAAGCAGCCCAAAAAGGAGAGGAACAGAGGTCTCTGCTGTGTGCTCAAGACACAGGGCAACAAATTCCATTGAGCACACATGGGCATCTTTTCAATTGCCCCTTAAAATTTCAATTGTCCCTTAAAATTTCAATTGTCCCTTAAAATTTCAATTGTCCCTTAAATGCACCCTTCCACAAAAAGGGAAGACTTAAGAGCAATCAGAGAAACTCCTCACTGGATCTTCCCATCAAGTCTAAGCAGAAAAATGCTCATGTTAGTGAAGAGCTCTGTAGGCAGAAGTCTACATTAGAACAGGCTACTGTGCTGCTGAACAGTCAAAGGCTACACAGGGATTAGGATATAACCCGGAATTAGTGGTTTTACTCCTGCCTTTCTGGGGAGGAGACAGCTGCTCTGCTCTGCAAATTGCACTGCTTGGCTTTCACTGTTTGCTTTTACTCAGCCACAGCATTAAGGCTTCTGGGGATTTAAAAGTGCTTCCCAAGGAGAGGCTGGATCATTCCTGTTACCAGCTGGGGGGAGGCAAGACAGGGACAACATGTGGTTCACAGGCAGGGCCTGTCGGGATAAACCCCTCAGAGCACAGAAAAGCAGAGAAAGTATTTTAAGGGCTCACTGCTAAAATCTGGGGTTTGCAACTGCTACAGGCACTACAAGTCAGTACCTTGAGTGTGAAAGTAGATTTTCAGAAAACATTTCCCTAAACTGCCTCAGAATGACACCTGGAGTATTTATTTCTCCAGAAGCTGTTAAGGCCAGGAGAGGATGAGGCTTCCTCCCACCCTTTGCACCTGTACACAAGATGCTGTTCCTGCTCTTGGTCCCCGCTCTGCAGTGCCAACCCGGCAGGAAGGAAGGGAAATGCAGGGACAAACCCTTCCGAGCCTGAGGGACAGCAGCAAGGCAAGGGGGCAGGGCCCCGAGTGCTGCTGCACTCCCAGACTGCGCCAGGAGCCGAGCTGACACAGCCCATCCTGCGGGGAGGCTCACGTGGCAAATCCTGCCAGCACACTCCAGGAGAGAAACTTGGGAGTGCGGAGTCTTGCCAAGAGCTTTCACCATGTCCCCGGAGAAATGAGCCCAAACCGTGCTGGGACTTCCAAGCACTCAGAGGGAAGGTCAGCTGTAAACTCCTCAAAGGTGAGCTGAGAAGGAGCAGGAAGTCAAAGAAAACTAAATTTCAACATTTATCACATCTCCTCCACTCAGGATTTTCTGCTGTCACTGTTTCATTCACTCGGCAAATTTATTTAACACATTCACATCAATGAGTGGAAGAAACAGGCAGAAAAGCAGCGCCCCAGGACTGACCTGTGACAGCGTTTCTGACTCCTCACAAGAACAAACTCTGCTGTTTTCCCTCACGTGTGACCCCGGAGGGAAGGTTTATCACTGCCCATGCTGTGAGGAGCATTATCCTGCTGCTCTGGAGTGCCACTGACCTCGCTTCCTGGCTCTGCAGGAAGGAGCGAGGGGCAGGAGGCCACACTCATGACAACACCTCAGCCCGGGTGACAGTGACAGTGTGGCTGCCCTGGGAAGGGCAGGGCTGCAGAAAACACTCTGCCTTTCCTCAAGTTACACACAGAAGGGAAGCTGTCCCTAGGGCAGCAGCGGGCAGGAAGGCCAAAGGATCATTGCCAGGTGAAATGGCTCAAAGCTGTTCCCTAACAATTCCCCCAGTTTTCACAGGCAGTGCTAAGGAAAAAGCCAAGGGGGAGGTGTTGCCTTGGCTCCCTTCCACTCTGCAGGACAGTGCTGCTCCATCACAAACCCTCCAGCCCAACAGGGGTGTCAGCAGGCCCCACACTGATGGAAATTCTAAGTTTTCTCAGGAAACAGCCCTTCAATTATCACCAAGGTTAATGTCCTCTCAAAGAGGATTGGGGAAATCCCTGACATTTGGGTAATTTTAAGTTTGTCTTTGAACCGTGCAGTCGAGACACCCATGTTTTAGTGGCTGGAGAGAAACAAGGAGAGGAGAGGCTGTCAGGCAGCCAACACAAGAGCTTTTATGCTTTCCTTTTTCTTCAGTGGTATAAGGGAAAAAACAGCTCCTAGGGAACATACCCACACTGACATGGAGGCCGGGAGCGCCCCGACAGCCAGAGGATCTTTGTACCAGAGCTGTCACAGGGGAAGGAAGAAGCTGCTGCTAATAACAGCAGAATTTTTGCTAATCTGTCATGTTTTAAATACCAAGGAAGGAGCATTTGAAGGCAAGCTCATAGACAGCTTATGCAATGCTGGGAAACAGATTGAATCCAGGCAACCACGCAGCAAACACCACTTGCCCAGTTTATGATCAAAACCTCACAGGCAAAGCTCTTTATTATCTGCCAGTACTCCATGAAATAACCTGAAAATTACTTGATTAATTCCCTGTGCTAGTAACAAGACTATTCCAAACTTTAAAATGTTTTCTTCAGTGTAAACAGTCCATGTAAGTGATGAGAAAATCTGGAAAAAATTTCTTTGTTCAAATGTTATAATACTTAACAATTTTAAACACATGTAAGCTATCAGGTAAATCACACATAAATGACCCAGCTTAATCTTGCTCCTTTTTTATTCTTAACCTCCTATTCTTCTGACTAATGTTTGCTAGAAATCATTGAAATCCCATGCACCATGCCACATACATCTGTACAGCTGTAGACAAAACCCTTAGTAAGTGCACTGCTAGTCCCACCACTTTCCACATGGTTATAATTTATACCACAGCAAAAAATCTTCACTGCTTTTGACAACTTTCTATGTCTGTAGCTTATATGACAAAAGAAAATTTGGTTCATGAGAAAAGAAAAAATAAACATTCTTTTTTGCAGTGCTATGGTCAGGGGCTTTTTCGTGTTTACTCTACACTAAATTCTACTGGATGACTGAGCAGTCCTCATAAAATATGGAGTAAGAATGCTCCTCTGCAGGATGCAGTTTTCAGCAATAAAAGTCAAAGGGCATGATTTACCTCTTGGCAATCCTGAAGAAACTTTTGGAGATCCCTGTTATCTTTCAGTCTCATCAGAAGTTCACTGGCTGCTTCACGGTTCTTCCTATGTCTGGTCAGAAAAAAAACAATAGAGAAAGGAAATGAAATAGGCATTTCATGAAAAACTGTCACTGCTGGTTTCTGGAGCCTCTTTGGACTACAGGTGCTGGTGCTTTGGTGTGTGTCCTTTGCTGCCTCTCAAAGGGCATTTTGGAGTCTGTCATTTAATGGGCCCCCTGAAGTTCAGCATCTCCTTGTTTTTGTGACCCGTTAAATACACTGAGAAAATTCTGAAGTCAGCAGGGTTTTACAACGTGTTAGGGACAGAATTTGGCCCACTCATTTCAAGCCCACAGGAGAGTTCAGGCTGTTTGCCAAAAACCATCAGAGAACTGCAAACTGCAACAGTAAGATGACGCTGTGTGGCCCTTGCAGGGTGCACCTGCTGTAATGCTCTTTGTAAAACACCCTCAGCACCTCCTTGTCCTGCACAAAGCTGAGCTGGGCCACAGAACCTCCCCAAGGCTGTGTTTAACCACGTGCAGCGCCCTGTGTGGTGCGGCACACAGAAGCTTTATGCACTTGGAACATATTTTTCAGAGTGTTTAAGAGCAGCCAGAAGAGAAGGAAAGGTTAATCCAGAAGCCCTAATTTGATTCATCACTGTTTGCCCCTTGAAGGATGAGTCACGCTGACAGTCCCAAAGGTTGTGGTGGGTCCTTCGAATGGAATGGGGCTGATTCCCAAGGTACCTCTGGGCATGTTTTAAAAATGCTTATTTGGAGTAGTTATCCCTGTCCTTCCATCCTTTCATTATTTATGAGGCAATTTACAGGGAAGAGACAGAGTAAAGAAGATAATTTTTATTTACTGCTCATTGTGCTAGGTTTGCTCCTATTGCACTGTACAGGGGTTTAAAGTGAAATATTGCTGCCATTTGTAATAAGATAAATATGGATTTAGAGTTGGAAATTATTTTAAAGGGTGGTAATTTATGAGATGAGCTCAGCACATGCTGGCAAAAGCTAAATAAATCCACGTTAGTGGAGATCTCCAGAGACTCATGATACTCCAGAAGATCATAAATTACATTTTGATGACAACTGGATTACGACACCACTTTTTCTGATCTGCAGTTAAGTTACCACAGCAAGCTCTCTGGCACCAATTTAGTGACTTCAGAAACACAAGGAATACTTGGAGATACAATTTCTATAAAAGCAAAAAGTCTTTAGGAAGAGGAATAGGAGAAAACCCTCTACAGGATGACAATTTGCTTTTCTTTGACCTCAACAGCTGCCTTCAAACAACCAGGCAAGCAGCACCTCTCTAGATGTAGTCAAGAAAATGATTTATAGATTGGATGGCAAGGAAGACACATGGAACCATCAAGGCAAGAGCCTGGAGTCCAAGCCCAGCTGAGCCTGAAGTTTTGACAGAGGGAACACAAAGGAAAAGACAAACTGTGCCTTAGGAAAAACCTCTCTAACGAAGCAAACATCCCCAGGTTTGATTCCACTCTTTCTTGGCTGGCTTTTATATGCCTGGGCAAACACACTGCATTACTCAGGTTGTTAAAATGAAGCAAAGAACTGCTTGGGTGATTTTATCAGGCTGATTTCAGAGATTTAAGGCTAGATTACATTACAGACTCATGTATTCTGGAGAGGACACGAGTTATGAAGTTAAAAGGAGAACTTTCAAGGCACTGGAATAGATTTAAAACTAAGTACAGAAGTTCTTCTGTTGAGAAAACCTGAATTTTAAAAAACTAATAAAAATATCTCCCATAGAGCATTGGAAATACTGACTTGAAAGACTTTGAAGGAAAGTGTGCAGGGATATCAAACAGATAATGCCATAGCATAACAAATATGATCTTTGGTGCTTAGAGCTATGTAACTGCAAAAGGCAGTTTTGTTCAAGATGACCTGGAGTGAGACTGGACAATGAGTTTTGTCTGAAGAACAGGGCTGAACCATAACAAGGTAGACGCATTTTATGGATGGGCACTGCTGGAACAGACAGGAATTCCTGTTTTCATCACTGATGTTCTTTACGGGAATAAAGGACTTTAAGAAGTTATTTAGTCTGTTCTCCTGCTCCAGACTGGCTGTACCTAAATATTATTAACTCCTTGTTCAAATATCCCTAAATACTTTAAAAGAATTCACACTTAAGGTTGTCAATGACTGCTTCTTACTAATTTGCTAAAATAGTTGGTGGAAGAAGAACAGTTTGCTCTGCAGACTCCAGTTATTTAGAATGACTTTGAATTCTGTATCACACATATGACTTACACCGTAAGCGTTAAGATCTCCTCAGCACAAGGAGGTGTCTGACACAAATTAATCCAGAATTTGCCCAGTGTCCCCAAGCTGACTCCCAGAGGCCCCTGAAAATGCTGACATTGCTGAAAACTGACAAAACCACTTGTGGTTTAACTGTAAGCCTGTGGGTTTCAAAGCCTGTGCAGAAATAATAAATCTTACATGTGGTGTGAATGCAGCTGCCTGCTAGGAATCCTGAGATATATAAAAGGCATTTTAGCTTCTTTCACTGCTCCTGCAAACGAGGCACTCTCCCTTCTGAATGGGCAAGAACAAAACTTACTTCTGTTCTCTGCTGAGCAGAAAGTTGCACAAATACAAAAGTTGATATAAAACAGGCTCAGATCACAACTTGTGCCAGAGCTGCCACTGTCTTTAGACTAAATCTCCCTTGCAGAACCAGAGGCCATGTACAAGTACACAGACTGGGGCAGTTCCCCAACACTTTTCCAAGAGAAAATGGAGGAAAAAATGCTTCAGAGCAGCAGAAGTCACCCAAGCAGGGACAGCTGCACAGGGAGACCAGCTTCTTCCCCAGCTGGAAAAGCTAGTTCGTGATAGCTTGACGCAAAATCACCTTCTCATTTCTTCACCCTTACTCCACGTCCTTATTCCCATTCATTCTTGCCCGTGAGCTGCTCTAGGATGTTGTGCTGAAGTATTTCTTTCCTATTGCACTTTCCTCCCCCTTGTGCCATCCCTACTGAGATGGGAACCATCTCATGGCAGAGCCTGTCTGCTGCCTCAGGGCCAGTGGGGTCTCCTTGCTAACAGCTCAAAAGCACAACTCCAAAACCCACTCTGAACAATACCACAAACTACAAAGAGCTCCCTATGGGAAGTATGGAGCCACTGCACATATTTGTGCTTGTTTGTTTTGGTCCTTTGTTAGACATCCAGGTGGAGCTCGGCTGGGAGAGCCACTTTTTGTGCAAGCAAAGAGGCTTCCTTTGCTACCCCTCCCAGTGCACGCAGGCCCAAGGCTTTGTTCTGGAGGCTTATCAGCCCCGCAGACTCAGGGAGCAATCACACGGATTTCCTGGATAGCAGCACACCGGATGGTTTTTGCAGCGCTCGGCATAAATAGCTTTGGAATTGAGGAAATGCTCAGTTCCAGTAGGAACTCCAGCACACGTCCCCCAGGCAGGGCAGCAGGGAATACGGGGCACAGAGGAGCAGCTGCGCTGGGGTGACTGACAGCCACCAGAGCCTCTGCAAACACACAACACAGGCTGAAGCCATCTCTCCAGCCACCTCAGACAGGGCTACGAGGTGCTGCTGGCCATTGGCTATGATATCCTTGGATGCCTTCTTTTAATATTCCAAAAGCTGCAGAAAGAGGACACCTGACCAGAAGGCTGGGATCAAGCTCTCCTGCTTTCCTAAGCAGATGGGAAAACTTAGAGCAGAGGACCCTTAGAGAGGGCAAATAAGGAAAATCACTGTCCTAGTTGTCCACTTGATTGCTTTCATATAATGTCCTCTTCCTGGCCTTTGCAGATTGTCTCTGGGATCTAGAGCCAAGCTGGTGAGAGGGAGAATGCAAACATGGGGTATCCTGCGGGTTCAGTTGTCAGAGCCAGTTCCTGGGAACAGGAAAAGCTGCCTTTCCTGAAGCCTGAGGCACGGCTCAAGTGGGTGCACACACAGTGGGACATCTCTGCCCAAACAGGAAATGTACAACACTTTCTGAACTACTCCGGTTCAGTTTCTCCTTGGAGAAAGGCACCTGGAGAACTCTGAGCTTACCAGCTGTGGGGGGGATGCAAGCCTGATGGGAGGGTCGTCAGTGATATTCCACAGCTCACTGCTGTGTTCTGACACTCACAGAGCCTTGAAGGACTCCACTGTTACCCAAACCAAAAGCAGAAAGAACAACAGCCATCACAACTGAACATTCGGGTTGCAAAGAAAAAGAAACTTTCAATGTTCTATAGCATCCGTGCCACAGCCAGAGAGAGAAAGCAAAGGACTTGTTGTGGGATGAAAGACACACTTGTACCAGTGCTTCCTAATCTGATCTCAGAGGGGCCAGACAAGCTGGAAGAGGCGATCAAAGGCGAGGGGGTGGGGTGGATGCAATGCCAATTACACCCTTGAAGAGCCACATTCCTTCTCCAGAGGAAGGACAGTAATACGTTATTGTAATTACACCAGCTCGGGGGCAGCAGAGGAAACTGAGACTTGTGGAACCAGACACAGCCAACTGCTACAGCTCCCACCAGAGCATCAAGTCTGTTCATACTCCAAGGACTACACGGCAACACTCAAACAGCTAAATTCTGGGTAGGGAGCTCATGACCTATCAAGCCTCTAGAAAGTGGGAGAGGTATTATTTAACTAAGATTAGCCTGGCACATTCTTGAAACATGACAGCTCCTATTTTTCCACTAGACAAAGAAAAGAGTCTGGAACAGACATTTTCTAAACTGTTGCTTTGCCTTTGAATCCTGGTAAAAGGGCATCTCTCAGAGAACAGAATTAAAGCAGGAACAGCTACACTGTGCCATCGTTCTGCCCTTACCTGTCATCAATAGAGTCCACTTTCTCCTGGATTTTATCAGAGTTAATGTTCCCATCACTAACGAGCCTCCTGCCTGTCTCCACAACTGCATTGATCTTTTCTTCATTGGCATCCATGGTGGTCATGAAGTCCTCCTGCTTTTTAATAGCAGCTTCTGCTCCTTCCAAGGTAGTTGGCATCTCTGTGTGCGCCAGAACATACTCCTGGGATTAAAGAAATCAGAAAGAAAATTGTTACACTCAGGCTATGCTGCTGCTCCAACAACAAACACCTCCCAAGAACAGTTTGAAGTAAAATATGGTTAGAAAAGGGCTATTTGTCTGTCTGTGGCTCTCCTGCCAGTAGATTTTGTCTGTAAATTGTTTGCAGTACACAGTGCCAGCCTGTAGAAATGAACTCAGGTATATCTCGACCACTTGCCTGATTATTAAGGAAAGCTTCTGCTTGCTTGGTATCTCTGAGAAACAGCTGGTAGGCATGAGACTGGGAAAGGAGATTTTGCCTGTTCTCCCACATTTTGTGAAGCTCATTCCATCCAGTGTCCAAAGCTTGGAGGCGCTGGCGTAGGAACATGTACTGAGCATCAGTTTGCCCTTGTGTCACCATCTCACCCATGTCCCTCATCTTCTGATAATCTTCCTCGTAGTTGTTGATTTCGTTCTTGATATTCTCGTGCTGAGTGAGCAGCTTCTCAGCCTCTGTCAGGGTGTTGGGCATATCTTCGGAGGCGATTGCAGTCTGTGTTCTGGAGAGCCAGGACTGGAAGTCATCCAGATCTCTCAGGAACTGCTGCAGCTTGCTGGCCTCTCCCAGGGACTCCTCCCGGTTCTTCAGGGTGGTCTTCATTTCTTCCCACACATCATTGATCTCTGCAAGCCGTGAAAGGATGGCTTGTGCCTGGTCAGGATGCTCTGATTCCAGCTTCTCTGCCTCCTTTTGCAGGTCACTGAGCTTGGCTTCAATGGCCACCAGGTCCCGTTCCATGCCCGTCAGCTTCCTCTGCAGGGCCATCACTCCAGCCAGGTCGTTACCCAGGTCTTGTGTGGATTCGATCACTTTGGTCTTTTCCCTTATCCAGGATTTGGTTTCATTACATTCAAGATGGTAGTTCTGGATACTCAGAGCAGAGAGCAGAGCATCCTTCTTCCTATCTACCAGTTCTCTGAACTGGCTCCACCTGAAATGTGTGAGGAGAGGAGAGCAGAGAAATTGAGATTTGTGGGAAAAGGATATGGCAGCATTGCTGAGTGAGCAGCTGCTCCCACCAGCTTGGTAAGCCCTGCTGTAACCCAGCTACTCATGGTTTTCTCAGTCCTTCCCACACCATCAGTATTTCTAGCAAAGCAACCATTAACCCAGATATGGTGTGTATTAGAATGCAACAAGTACCAGCACACTGAGTATAATTTTTCCTCAAGTGAAAAATCGGCAGTTACATCAACTTTTCACACTCCCTTGGTTCGTTCTGAAGCTAAAAAATGAGGGAGTTTACATAAAACTATATTGATTTCTTTTTTATCATAATAATTATTACAGTCAATTTCCAGCTCTCATATTAAGGTATTGACACACTCAGGGCCTGATTAAGTCAAGAGTAAAACTCCATCTGATAATCAAGTATTTGAAAGGCACAACTCTTTCCTTTTGAAGCTTTAAAGGCCTACCTTGAAGATACTCCAGGTAACAGCATCAGAATATCTTAAAAAAGCATACCAAAGAAACACAAATGACCCCACCATACTTGTTCCAGCTGGTGTGATGTTCCTGAGCACGAGGCTTTCACTTACCTTGTGTTGAGTTTATCTTGCTGTGCTTTGATCTTCTCACCAGGGTGGCCACTGTGCATCAGCTGCCTGGCAATCTGGTTCACCACAGCCACGCGGGACGCCTGGTTGTTCATTTCTGGCTCCAAGCTTTCAAATCTGGAGTGGGGGAAAACAAACAAACACAAGATCCCCGAGGCATTAGAGAATCTGAGCTACGGGCAAGCTGAGAGAGGTTGCTGGGGTAAAAAACTCCCACCCAGTATTCCCCAAACTTCCTGGTAAAGGCATTCTTACCTGTGCTGGATCACTTCCAGGTCCTCCAGCTTCTCTGGAATCTGCATATTATTCAGCCACTTCTCCTTTTCGTCGATCCAAAGCTCGCAAGCATCTGCCTCACTGAACATCTTATAGAGAGCAAGGGTATCCTGCAGGGCCTGTTTACGCAGCCGGGTCAGCTCAGCAACCTCTTTGTATCTCTCCTCGATTCCAGACAACCTGCCTTGCACATCTGGAGACCCCGCGTGCTCCTGTGGCAGGGCCTTGGCCTGCTCGTGAAGAGAGTCAATGGTTGGCCGGTAGCTCGCAATCTCCTCAGCCACATCTTTGTGTTTCTTGACCAAGGACTGAGTGGAATATTCATCGTGGCCAACATCATTGCTGGAGACAATCTTGAGGATGTCCAACATCCAAGCATCAATATCGTCAGCATCAGCCTGGAACTGGTGAAGGAGAGAGGCTTCCTCCAGCCGCTTCTTCCTAATGGCAGATAACTGCTCCAGGTTAGCCCACTGCTCCCGGATATCCTTAATTCTTTCTCTGATCTTCTCAGACCCAAAATGCTCTTCCGCAATCATGTCTTCACCTTCTTTTATCGCCTGCTGAAAGTGGCCGCTGCGGCCACTCATCTCGTCCTCAAACGCCTTGTGTTTACTCAAGAGTCGGACGACACTGGTTAGGTCCTTCCCATAGTCATCAGAGGACAGGATCTGTTCCTTCTCCCTGATCCAGCCCTCCTCTTCAGCCATTTCCCAGAAGAATTTCCAGAGGCGCCGGGACTCCTCGAGGCGTGCGCGGCGCTCAGCTGCGAGCTGGCAGAGTTCCTGGTAGCAGAACTCCATGTGAGCCACGCGGTCCCTGATCACCTGCGGGTCACAGGGCTTGTAACCTGCTCGGACAGAGAACGTGTGTTACCACCCGGGCTCACTCACTCCCATCCCCACAGCTGGGACCCACACGAGCTCTGAATTCCTGTGTGTTCCAGCTACAAGGTTTACATGAAAGAATCCATAGTTAGTCTCATGAAAGTGAGTGGGAAGTGTTCAAGCTCCACCACACAATAACACAGGTCAAAAAATACTATTCTTTCCAAAAAACAAAAAAATCCCAAAAGGAAAGATATTCACTACTGTTTCCAGTGAGACGAAATTCACGGAATTCAGATTTATACACAACTGCACAACATGGACGTCATTTACTCTGGTTAACGACACTGGGTTCTAGGGAACTGCTTCCTTTTAGGATAAACTGGGACGCCATCAGACTGGGTCCAACAATCTGTGTTGTTTGCATTAGGAACACAGCATGGGGAACTGTGGTGACCTCTACAAAGCCACGGCAGCTGCTGCTGAGGAGCGTGACATCCCATGCAAGGCACAATGCCACACTCAATTCCTGAGCAGGTTCCTGGACAAATAAATCATTGACATGCTGAGTACAGAAGGAACAAATGGAGCTGGATTCTCTCATACTGGTGGGGAATTTAGCTAACCTATCTTGCAGAACAAATGAGTCTCACAGATAACCTGATAGGTAATTAAGACAAAAGGGGTATGTTGGGTGCTGGTTACCTTCTCCATCGGTGGCAAACTTCTGAGCAGAGGCATTGACCCCTCTCACTCTCTCAGCCTGAATAGCAATGTCAGCTTCCACCAGAGCGTGTTTCTGCAGCAGGTCTTCAACTCCCAACAAATGTTTGCCGTAGTCTTGGGACAGCAGAAGCACCTGAACAAAATGAGAAAGACAAGTAAAACAGGGTGAAGGCCATAAGCTGTTTGCTTCTTTGGGACTCCAGGCATGGCACTGGTTTTTTTTGGTACATTAGGTCAGAGAAACTTCAGACCCATAAGGACAGCAATTTCAAATGTAGAAACATTGCTGATACAAATCTGAGATGGTATTTTTGAAATCACTGGCAACCATGAAGAACTTGACTGCTCTTTAATGAGTTTTCAGTCTAGGATGCTGCGAGGCTTGAGTCAGCTCAGCAGGGCCAAGGAGCAGCATTCAGCCCAGGAGCTGTGAGCTCCCGCTGAGCGACACACAGCTTTCTTTCCTCCAACAGCTTCCAAGTTCTGCTGGCTGATGGACAAGTCCTTTCCCTTCCCAGATCCCAGGAGAACAGACAAGCAGAGAGGTGAAGAGGTGACTTGTTCCCCATGTAAATCATGTTCAAGAGAGATTATTTAATTCCCTTTCACCAAATCTGTCATCTTTACCCAAGCACTGAGACCAAAACCTCTAGGTCTTTTGAGACAGACATGAAGCTGGAAAGTAGCTTTTCACAGAAGTGAACTCGTTCTTTTTCCTTACTTGTTTTTAATCTTTATTGTTAACAACTCATCATAAGGAATTTGTTCACTACTCTTGAATGTGGATCTTTTGGGTCTGTCTACTAAATCAGAGGGGCAAAATGAATCTTAAAACTTGACAGAAAAGGACACGTACACCTCTGAGGAATATTTGGTCTGCGTTCTCAAAGGGCTTCCACCCACCTTCATCTCGTCCATCCAGTCCATAATGTACAGCATTTCCTGGAAAATCTTCTGCAGCCCAAGGTTCATCTCGAGCCGCTGTCTCCGTGCCCGGAGCAGCTCCAGGAGATACTCCCACAGGCGGATAACATTGTCCTTCCTCGCAGTGATGCGTTTGATGTCGTGGTAGTTTTCAGTCTCGAGCTCCTTGGCCACTGCCACCACGGCCTGGACCCGCTCCTCGTACGCTGCGATGTCCGTCTCGATGGCCTCGTGCTTCTTCGTGGCAGCCTCCACTGCTGGGAGGTCAAAGCCAAAATTGTCCTGCAAAGACAGAGGCACTTCTTCAGGAATGCCTGCTGAGGACAAAAGTCCCACTGCTCAACCTCTGCTGTCAGTTCTGACTCGGCAAAACACACTTGTTAGCAAATCTGGGATCTCAAAATGCTCCCAAGAGTCTTCTTTAATAAAATAAGAGATACCTCTGATAATAAAGAACCACTGATAAAATCAGAGATATTATTCACTGCCTTTAGAGGAAGAATCACGTGCCCATCAGCATTAGGCTGGGACTAATCTAATATTATCATCGCTAACATTAAACAATAAAATTAATTCCTGGGCTAATTTCACTGAACTCATCAAAATATTCAGATAAAGAAAATCTTGACTGTGGGTAGTTATTTCCTCATCAAATCTCCTGACCACAGGCTGGTAGGTTCAAGGAGGGGAATCCCAAATGTATAAAAGAGAGGATGTACAGTACATACACATACAGAGTAACTAAATACAATAAATAAATATACACATACATAGATTCAGTAAAATATGAGGCACAGGGAAGAAAATGTTCTCCTTGCAAGAACTGCATCCTGTAATTACTCATGGGAACCATTTTAGTCACCCAGACAATTTCTGAGAGCAGCACCTGAGAAACGAGACGTTGATTTTCACTCAGCCAAGTTTCTCTCATAGCTGCCTTGCGATCGAATCTCCGTGCAAGTTGTTCCAGTTTCTCTTGTCTGATGAGCTCATTTCGCAGTGCCAGTTCTCTTTCATGTTCAGCTTTTTCCAGTCTTTCCCAGGCCTGAAGACGTGGAGGAAAAACACACGGCTTCTAAACACACATTCTTACAAGATTATGATAAATCCCATCTCCTTTGCATGAAATCAGGGCTGAAGTCACTACAGGCAACTTTCACCAAACTGGCTCAATTATTTATAAGCCAATAAATCCAGTTTGCACTGGCTGGCCCTACACCTCGTTTGCTAATATAAGCACGTGACTTAAAATCTGGTCTCAATTTAGTTAGTCATTTTGTGAGCAAGTTGTTTACCTCAGATGCATTTTCTCTGGTCCTTTCTCACACCCCTTCCCAACAAAGCCTAAGAAACCACCTGGCTTGAATGTGTAAGAAAGTGTTGGTTAAAAAAAATAAAATCTCCTGAGTGCTACTCCTAAACAAGCAGATTCTATCTTCCTCCTTTAGGAAATGGGAATTAGAGATTCATGGCCTCTCACCTTTAAAATCAACACACAATTGTTGTTCTTCATTACACTTCAGAAAAGAAAACAACTGCAGAATTTGGTTACTTCTGGTGCTTACAAGTCCTTTTTCCCCCGCAAGCCAGAAGTTATTCACATGCATGACACTAATATTACAAAAATCAGAAGTCTTAGAAGCATGTTGAAAGTCAGCTAATCACCCTTCAGATCTTCTTACAGACAAAAAAAATACCTTCAATTAAACACAAACTAAATCTAAATCCGAACAGATGTGAAACTGCCTGAAACACGACTATTTTGGGCATTCCTCCTGCAACCAGGAGAGCTGAGTAGTTTGCTGCTCCCTGGGATGAGGCCCCAGACACCCACAACAGCTGGTCTGGGAACGCCAAGCATGATCAAACACAAAGGAGGAAGCTGCCAGGCTGAAGCTGTTTGTTATCCTTGAGAGAGCCTGTCAGCTCTGCTGTGCCCAGCCCGGCCCTGCCAGCTGCAGCAGCAGAGAACAGGCTGCAGGACCCCAGAGGGATCCACGATGCCCAGGCAGGGCACTGGGAGGTGAAGGGGAGGGCACAGCACCTACTGCTGCTCCCTTCTGTCACTTCTCTCCAAGAGCCAGGACCATGAGGGGCAAGGCAGAGCTGGCAGCCCCAGGAGCAGAAGCTCCTACAGGTGCTGAGGACACCCAGAGCCTGGCTCAGGGCAGTGAGTCTGAGCTATAAGAAAAGGTCACCCCACCTCAACCATCACTTACAGCCCCCACATCAAGGCTGGAGATCACAAATGTTTTTCTGCCCAGTTTTCTGAGAGAAAACAGGATTATTCCGGGTCACGGGGGAGGAACTGCTCAGTTTACCTTGTTAATGTCAGAGATGAGTTTGCCCTCCCTCGGCATGTACACTTTCTGATTGTTGGCTCTCATTTTGCTTTGGATGGTAAAAAGCAGCACTTCCAGGTTTCCTTTTTCTGTAAATCTAAACAACATTTTTCAAGATGATTGAGTTACAATCAAACTTTCATTACTGCTAGGGTATAATCATAGAATCATGGATTGACAGAATGGTTTGGGTTGGAAAGGACCTTAAAGCCCATCCAGTTCCACCCCCTGCCATGGGCAGGGACACCTTCCACTGTCCCAGGTTGCTTCCAGCCCTGTCCCACCCAGACTGGAACTCTTCCAGGGATGGGGCAGCCACAGCTTCTCTGGGCAGCCTGTGCCAGGGCCTCCTCACCTTCACAGGGAAGCACTTCTATAAAATATTGAATACAGTCAACTACAATAAACTATAATAAAGCCCTTGTTTAAAATGTTGACATGACGAATGGAGCATTCACATAAACACCTCCATCTTGTGTGGAAGCTGGGAGCAAGGGAAGTAGCCCACACTCCCCTGGAGCCAGTTGGGGCAGACAGCAAAAGCAACTTCACAGAAGTCAGCTGTCTGAGTGTTTGGATTTAAACCCCTCGGGGGACAGGAAAAGGCATTTTTTTTATTCTAGTACGTGCACTGTCCTAGTTTACTCCATCAGCACAAGAAATGGAAGTTTTATTTAAAGCCCACTGCAGTCAATAAACTCTTCCCACTGTTTTCCCTGCGTTGTACGCCTGGGAAATAAACAAACTCCGTGGGCATTAGGAAATAGTCTGCAATTTTAGAGGATGTCTGGATCCTGTGTAATGTTTCAGGTTGTGATTATTATCCATTAGAACTTGTATTAGACAAAAATAATAAACAGATTTGATATCACGATGTTAAAAGAGGCTTTCCAGAAATGAGTTGCCCAGTTTTGCTTGCATCAGTTTGAGTAAGCAGAGCTGTTTGACAAAGCCAGACACGCTTCCTCTTCATGTTGGATAAGCAGTAGGGATCTTTTAATAGCAGCGTTTTGGTATTATCCACTGCTATTAAAAGCACAAGTGGTGACATTACTGTACTACCATGGTATGCTATTACCACTCATATGATAAGACAGGCATCCCAGGGCAGGGACAGCTTCCAGGACTCCCAGATCCTTTTCTCATTGCTGTTATTATTACCTGCACATTGAACAGCACAAAGCAAATGGGCCCCGAGTAATATCGACAAGTGTCAATCAGGAATATGAGAACTGGGCTTGTTCAGGAAAATAAATTCTTAAGCCACAATCAAAATTACTTGGATGTGTTTGTTTTTAAAAAATCAATGAGTGACTAAGCCAAACAAGACCACTGACTGTTGTGTTAAGCAGAGATTAAACTCACTTGGGTGGTTTCTCCACTGTGCGGTAAGTGTTGAACGCCTGCAGCTGCTGCTGCACCCCAACCAGGGAGTTGGCAAATTTGCGATTGTTGAGGATGATAATGGTTTGCTCAATCCACTCCAGCAGGTCAGAAGCCAGGGACTCGTATTTTTCTATCATTTTCTCTGTTTCAATGGCATTGTCAAGCACCTGCAACAGCAGCACAACACACATGAGTCACAAGGGCAGTGCTCTTCAGTCATTTAAGTCCAACAGGCCACATAAAAGGAACTGCTGGGAGACCTCTAGTTGCGAATCAGAGCACTCACTGCCGGGATCCCTGAGAAATGAGAGCTCGGCATATTTCAGCACTGAATTCCCAAGATCCTATGGCAACGGGGGGGCAGAGCTGAGGCTCACATAAGGATTCATGTTCAGTCTGCCAGCTGTAAGGATGGGGGCAATGTTGCCAAAGGACAGAGAATGACTCCACATGTTTTAAATGAGGGACTTTTCCAGAGGAGACAGAGGGCCCAGAGGGTGAGGAGCAGTTAATGAGAAAGGAAAAGTAGCCATGATGCAAAATTAACAAGCAAAAATAAAATACCAGCCAAGTGTTCTCTAATGTGAAGCAGCTGGAAATTAACTACTCCTCACAGTCACGTGGGAATATTTAACATTCAAAACACGTTGAAAAAAATAAAAATTACCACAGAGTGGACTCTTAAAAAACTAACAACCAAGAGGAAAAAGAAAATCAGAAATATTTCACCTGCTTTGCAAAAATTTATAATTTAAACTTGCAAACCTTTCCAATACGTTTTCCTTCAACAGCCAAAGCTTTCATCTTGGAGAAGTAGTGGTAATATGTCACCACATAGGTGATGATTGACTTTTCATCAGGGTGATCAACACTGATATCTGCAAACCAAACAAGAGTTATCTCAGCAGGCTGAGGGTGCAGGAGTTACACCAACAGAGCCCAGAGTGCACCAAGGATGTGTTTGGGAGTCAGAGATGGGTTCAGTGGCAGTTCAGCCCCTTAGGCTTGTGTCCTAAGCAGAAGTAAATTGAGCAGCTTTGCACTGGTTCTGGCAGTAGTGTGGACTGGGGCTACAGCTTGGGGCCTTTGGGCTTTAGAGTCAAGTTCCAGACTTTGCCACAGCTTGTGCACAGCCAAGTAACTCCTCTGGTGTCTTCGTGAGTTGACACAACTACTGTTAATTGACAATGTCAGTGGTGTGTCAGCATTTGGAGAGAGGAATTCAAACCTATTTCTGTCCAGGCGAATCTGAGAGTTACAGGTGGAAAACAAAATATTTCCTCTCCTGCAGCAATTCTGAGGCACTTGAAAACAAGCAAGAAGAAACTTGCCCAAACACATCCCTCCAGCCCTGTGACACAAAAGGCTCTTGCCCCAGCACTGCGAGCGCACACACTCCCATAGAAGCATGAGCTGAAGCTTCTCTGCTTCTCAGAGCACATCAGAAGGAAGCCTCTGACTGGAATAACTTCATGAATACACGGCCAGGCCCACAAACTTGTCAGATGGCAGTAAATAAACACAGGGTTAAGGGCACTTGTGCTACTGCCGCTCAGTTTGCTGCTGGAGACATCTCACATTCTCTCCCTCCCTCCCTGCCTGTATCACCAGGTGAGTCAGCAGCATCCAGCTGCTCTTGGACACAAAAAGCTGTCACAGAGATGTGCTCTGACATGGAGGGGTGGGAGGAAACAGCCCTTAAGTGCTGAAACTGCTGGAATTCTTACCCTCAGGGTCCAGGAGCTTGGTAAGACCAAGGTGCTGCTCTGCAAGGTTAAAAGCATTCTGCAGATTGTAGTGTGCATTTGATTTCTTCAGCTTGTCAAAATCAATCAGATCAGGCCTAGAAAGGGTGGAAAATTCTTTAGATTTCCCAAAGAACAGTGCAGCCACCTTTAAATGAACTAAAATCTCCAGCCATCAAAAAACCCAGCCAAGGTTTCACGTGCCCCATGCATTTCCCAGCAGTGTTAAAGGAATGAAGCAATACCCAGCACAGGGCACAGCAGGACCTGGCCATGGGAGAGAACAGGGGAGAGCTTAACAGGAGGAAAGGTGACCCTGGAGAAGAGAAGAACAAAGTTGTGGTCACGAGTGTCTCCTCACGCCCATGGAAGCCTGCAATCCATCTGGATAACTCTGCCTGAGCTTGCCATGAGCAGCATCCCCAGCCATGGCAGCCTGGCACGACATTTGGCCATCCTTGGGCAGGGATTTCCTTCCCCTCCAGGCTGCTCTGGGTGTGCTTCCCCACTCCTGCCCCCGAATTCCAGACCGGGGCACGGGTTACTCACTGAGGTACAAGAACCAAACCAAACCCAAATAATCACGGTTTCCCTTGAAACCAAACACAACCTGTTTTGACTTGTGGCGTGAGAAGCTGCTGTCCAGCTAAGCTCACAATGACCACGAGAGCTGTAAAGCTCAAAACAAGGCAAATAGCTGTAAAACTCTCAGCAACTCCTCAGCTTCCTACTCGTCATGGATTTTTAAAACCAAGCTGCAAGGTAGCTGCAAAACCAGTGCAGACATTGAGCCACACGTACCTGTGCTTATGGATCAGTGCATTGAACGCCATCCCATCCCTCCAGCTTGTTGTAAAGTTGTGGATATTGACGTTGGGGTACCTGCAGAACAAAAACCAAGGAGAGTGCAATCAATACAGCACCCCTCGTGCAGCTCTGCACACTCCAGCACCAAAAGCCAGAGCAGGCAGACATTAAGTTTCCCTTGAAATTGTCATTATTTCTTCAGAATAGGGTGAAAAAGAGTCAGAATATTACTATATATTCATGGATTATCAGATTGGTGTGTTTATCACCCAGCATCAATATCATAAATTCAGACTTTTCTGACTTGTAAACATCAACTGCCTTCTCTTGAATTCCCTCTCTCTGAATCCACTTAAGAAGAGATATGTTTGCCCATTTAAAATTATTTCAACAAAAACTCAAAATGCTGTAAGAGCTTTAGAGATAATCACTTAATCCACACTCACCCAGCTGTTTTCATCTGGCACCACAAAAGCAAAGCATCTTTAGCAGATTTCTTCTCTTTGTTGTCCTCAGTTTCAACGCTGATATCTTGGATCTAAAATTAACATAGAAGATTTCAATATTTCTCTGAGAAAACACACGGCCTTTTTTGAAAAGATGAAAGGAACTCTGGGAAAACCAAAATTAAAGCTACTAAGTGTTTATTACTATGCTATTTATTATGAGTTATATATTTATTATATGGATTTATTATTCTTTCTGCAAAAGGACTTCCCACCCTTTTTTAACTGAAGGCAAAGACCAATATGCAACTTGCTGGAAAACAAGAAATCTCAAGCCTTAGCTGGGACACCAAAATAATTCCTGTGTACACCCTTAATCTATGTCAGTGCCAAGTCAGCCAGGTTATGGATAACCAGCATGGAGATGGAGAGCAGCATTTCCTCCCGGGACTAGCGTAGAGACTGGAGCTTCACATTTATTTGTGATTTAGAAATAAAGCCATATGAATTTCCCCACAGGAAACTCCCACCACAGGTCAGCAGCACCATGAAGACTGATTTATCCTGACAGGTTCCTCTCCCTCCCATCAGCTGGGAGCACATGGGAGCACTCTGCTCCTAAAATGCACAGTGAAGTATGTTACAAACAGGCATGGAAAGCTCAGCCATGTATCCGTGTGTGCACACAACTCTACCTGGAATCTCAGGATAATAGTCCAAATAAGGCCAAGGGTCAGCCTGTGATTCCCATCCACAATATCGTGAGATCCCATGTTTTCTAGGTGCACTCGTTGCTCTTTCAGGAACTGGAGGGCTTTATCCACATTCTCCAGGCAATGGATGCGCATCCTTCCTTTGGTTGGTTTAGGCTAGAAGGTAAAAGGAAGGATAAAAACATTTATTACTGTAGATGGGAGGAGAAAAGCCAAAGAGCATCACCACTTCCAGGCAGCAACATCACATTTTTTCCTCAAGTTCCAGGGACAAAACCACTTCTTGCTTCTTCCAGCCCATTTTCACTAGGATAATGGTAGCACGAGTCAAAACCATGGTGAAAAAAACAATATCCTGGACCTGAGCTGGACACACAGGCCCAATTTCATTTGCCTTTCAAAGAATTTTTCCTGCTTACTTCACTCATGTTTCCTCTCTAGGATATTCACTCACAAGCTCAGATTTGAACCGCGAGCTAATCAGTAAAACTCTGCAAGACGGAAGTGGCATTGCTTTTATTTGGTCAGTAAATGGGATAAATAGTAAGAAAATAACAGAGACTGATGACAAAGTTTTCTTCATAGGAAAAAAACACTAATTAAAAAATCAGCTACACCAACATAACACAATTATATGAAGGCCCAGTGCAACTGCAAAAAGCAATGAATGTGTTATCAGCATGCAGAATTCTGCTGTAAAACTGAATAAAGGAACTTTGTTGTGCAGATAAGGATTACAGCTGAATAGCCTGTTCAGTGTTCACTGGGATGTCACCAAAGGTACTCAGCCAAACAACTAATTGCCATAATTTCCTTGTTTTCCACAATGAATGTAATTAACTGGCCATGGAAATAGCTCAGGCAATATCCTTGTCTCAGCTTGCATTCAAGGGGAAGAGTTTCAGCCAGTTCCATGGTACAGTCCCTGGAAACACAGCCTGTGCCACAGGGGATGGTGGAGAGGGAAGCCGTGCAGGAAGATGCCCTTTGGGGGACACAACCCCTGAGCCCAGCAGCTTCAGCCTCAGTCAGCCTGGCTCTGTTCTCCTCCTGAGGCTGGGGAACGATGCAGAGTTAACCCACAGCTCCCAGCAAGGGGGAGAATTCCCACGGCTTTGGGGTATAAAAGCCTCCAATGAGGCCCAGATTGCACGTCCCGCCTGCGCACACCCCATCCATCCCAAACGCTGCCAGTGCAAAGAGCCACAGCCAGAGCAGGAACGGGAGGGAGCTGCATGTTTGGCTGAAGCCAGCCAGAGATCCCTCACCCAGCAGGGACAGTCTGGGATCCAGCCTTTAGCTGGCACCATCAATTACCAAGAGTGTGGGAAGCTGGACCTAAGGCTTGACAGAACCTTGCAAAACACAGGTAGGAGGCTGTTCCGGGGCAGGAGGCAAGGCGGAGGCCCCGCTGCACCCCCAGCTCCGGCCCACGGCTCGTCCCAGCCACGGCCACACCTGGAGCCCTGGAGCAGCTTCCCAGGCCTGCTCACCTGCACAAGGATGTTCCCAAGGCTCAGGAATGACTGTGACTGTGGCCATTTCTCAGCAGCAGTGGCAGACCCCAACCTGTCCCCTCTGCCTTAACACAGCCCTTCCCACTGCCCGAAGCAGTACCTGCACTGCCTCTATTGCCTCAAACGACCGAGCAGAGAAGGATTTGAAAAGCTCTTTTTGTTCTCAGAACCTCCAGCACCACAGTGTCAGAGCCAAAACCATTCACCAGAGATGTTTTATGTAGAGGAAGAGGCGTCTGAGTCTGGTTTGTGCAAGGTGTGGCTGTGCTTGCCACACTCCCCTGCATAGCCTCGGGATGAGGCATAGTGAGACATATCTTGCACATTTATTGGGCTAAGACAGATCCAGACACTGAGTGGAGGGAAAGCAAGTACCAGACCCAGAGTCTTCACACGCACATTACAGGAAAACTGGTTTTACATCAAAACCCTTCCTCTTTTACAAGAGAAGATGTGACAAAACTCACTACAGAGAACATGTTTAAGTGGTCTGACCTTTGAGCATCCAGGAATTGTAAGGAATTTACTAATCCTTAATTTATTTATGGAAGAAACTGAGCTAAATGCTTAATCTTAGGCCGAAAACAATTCCCAGCTTTATTTTTCTGTTAGGCACAAGCTGGTTAACAGTGTGTGCAAACCAAATTACAACTGTCCTTTCATGCTGGCTGGATTCTTTCCCACTGTGCTCAGTGAGAGCATTGCATGCTATCAGTTTCCTTCCAAACACTGCTGTGCAGGGGACATGATGCTGTAAAGCCTGGACTGAACACTAGGATTAGGAATCAAGCTGAGCAAGGTCAGGAAGATGTAGGTGTTGCCCTTACTCGATGTTCTCATTTTGAGTTTCTCCAACACACCTCCAAGGACCGTGGGTTTTCATCAACAAAAATCACAACAGGTATTGGAAAATGCAGGGTTTGTGCAACTGAAGTGAGAGGGCAAAGAGCAGCCCTGCTTCCCTGATTGGCATCCGAAATCCTGGACTCTGCTCCCCAGGCTCCAGCTCCAGAATCTGAATCCCAGTTTCAAAAGAGAGGAAACAATTCCTGTTTGTTCCACTGCACCAGTAAACACACCACGTTTATGGGATACTTATCTATGCTAGTTTCTGCTTTCTTACCATTTGATATTTCTTGTCTTGATTTTAAGCCTTCTGTGAAAGACCTGCCTCTAGATTTCCCAGGGGGGCAGGGGGTGGGTGGCAAGGAGTTGTCAGATAAATTCCAAAAAAATGAAGAACAACAGCAAGTAGATGCTGTGTGGCAATCCTCCTGGATTATTTTTGGTGTGTGTAAGATCCTCCTGGAATACTTTTGGTGTGTGTAATGGTCTCAAGGTTTAGTGCATTGCGTTTACTCTTGTTTGCAGAGGAAGGTGTGGTGGAATGCACTGTTCAAACAGAGCCTGCTGTCCTCCAGCCTGAGATAAGGAAGCTACAAAAAGAATGTGTGGTGGTGCAGGCAGCTGCCAATGCCAGACACAAACGATGATGCAAGTGCAGCTCCATGGAGGCTCCTGCCCTCTCCCCACCCCGCAGCTGCCTCAGCCTTGTTTGCGTTTTCCAAAACCTGGAGTGAAAAATGTAAATGAACGGCACAGCCAGAGTCATGGGACTGCTCTGAGCTTCCTATTTGCTGCTGAAAGTCCAATCTTGGCAGGCAGACAGGCAGACTTAACCAGAGGTGACACAGTTGGTGTCTCAGCCCTCAGCTAATGGGGCTTGTTGGTCTCAGCCATCCCTGTGTGAGGAACACCTGCTACCTGCAGCGAGGACGTCAAACCCAACACGTCACTGAGGCGAGCAGTCTGGCAGAGACAGAGAGGGGCTCTGAGCAAACTGCAGCTGATGAACACCAGGATCTGTTACCCCACCCACACAGGCACTTCTGTGCACGTCACAGCTCCCTCTCCCTCCCAGATGCACTCAGAAAGCTCGCACACACACACTACACTGGGCCATATGTTCCACTCATTACCAGAGTCTTAAGCCATAGAGCTCCACTAATAGGAGAGCTTGATGACAAGTGATTACCCAGCCCCCTGCAGCCTTGGGTCTTAGCTAAAGACCCGTATTTCTTTGAAAAGATTGCTCTAAATTAGGCAGTTAAGAGCATCGCCATCATTTAAGGAAGTGAAGGAGAAGCTGATACCCAGCCACTTCCTGGCACTCAGTTTTCCTCCTGTGCAGCAGCATTTTTCACTACAAGGACTTGTGCTGGTACCAAGGGGGTGCCTCAGCACACCCAAAGAAAGGATTTGACCCGTTTATTTAAATTGATTTTAGATATTCCCCAAACCAAAGAAAGCCCAAGTCTTATCTTTCTGAGTAAAATCAAGCACACTCTGGGACATTGCTGAGCAGTGGGGTGCAATGAACACCACAGCTCCAGCCGCTCCCAGGGCGGCGTGGCCCTCTCCAGTTGTTGTCCTGCACACCCCTGGCAGGCTCTGGGAAGGGAGCAGGGATGTGCCAGGCCCGCACACCTCTCCAGCTGTTGTCCTGCACACCCCTGGCAGGCTCTGGGAAGGGAGCAGGGATGTGCCAGGCCCGCACACCTCTCCAGCTGTTGTCCTGCACACCCCTGGCAGGCTCTGGGAAGGGAGCAGGGATGTGCCAGGCCTGCACACCTGCGTCGGCGCAGCGCTTGCTGGCAGAGAAACGGGCCACTGCCCACAGGACCCGGGAACGTCCCCCAGCACGTCTAACTCACCACCGAGGGATCTAAGGGGCTCAGGAACACTTTGTGCTCTGTGCCTGTCACATTTGGGAGCAGGGAACATGCTGCTGGAAGCACTCAGCATGTTACCAGCAAGGAACCTTTGAAGAAGACATCCTTTGATTCTCACTGAAGCCAGTAGGAAGGCATTTTAATGGTGTCTGGATCCAGCTGAAGCAATAGAGCCCTTGTTTGTTCCTTTAATATATAAAGACATTTTCAGTGCTGAACCCTCAGCACTCAGATTTCCTCTACTGCAGTTGAGCCAGGGATTCACAAAACCCCACTGAAACCCAAACCAAAACCCCCAATGGATATTGATAAGCACTTACAAGTCTCTCTCCTGAAAGCACTTCGAGGAGTTTGATGAGCATCCTCCCATCCCGAAGGTCAGTGTACAGGTCTGTAATTCGGCAGGACACACGAGCCAAGTGGGAATTCACCCACTTTGTGAAGGTCTTCTTCTGAACTGCCTCACGTTCGTCTGTGGGAAAAACAACACGACATTACTCAAAATGAATCACAGCTCATGTTTCTATGTGAAAATGGGATGTTCAAACATCTAAGATTAAATCAAAGGTATGGCTTGTCTTTTGGGGAGAAATATTGATGAAATTAGGACTTTTCATTGAAAACCCACCATTCGTCACCTGCTGAGTTCACCTGCTCTGGAACACACACACGAATCCGCAACAGATCCCCCAAAATACCACAGGTCATTTTGGATTAAGACAAGTATGACAGAGAGCAGAGACCAAAGCTTACCACTGACTTTTTCCCTTCTCATGACAATATTTATTTGCAAATTCAACATTTATAACCGTATTTACACAATGTCAAAATGAATTTTTCCATAACTGCATGCCTGAGGTAGACAAGCATTTATACCAAGCCATAGAAAAATAGATTCTTTCCACCTTCCCAGAGTCTTTCACAACTGTTTATAGAGGAAAACATTGGCTGTGAGAGCTCTCTTACTGCACAGGCTCACTGCAGTCCACATTAATTCACAAACTCCTACCCAGCTATCTGCCAAGCCCAGAGCCCTCAGACAGAAAACATTATACATCTCTGTGGTTACATTCTTTTGCCAAGGGCTTTGGATGAAGCCCTTCCTTGTCAGCCAAAAGTCATTTCACTGAGCTGGGAAATACGACAGACCAAATTTGTCAAAACACAGGTGCTCTGACTCAGACTCTGAAAGCCACAGTTAGACAGACAAATGGAAGTGCTCTGCTTTCCCAGGCAGACAAGATTCCAAGCCTCCCAAGAGTCTCTATAAAGTTGTTGGCATGTGCAGGAACAGGACATGAAGACAGGTTAATCCTAAACTACAGCATCCCCAGCTCTGAAAGCTCCAAGAATATTGCTTGAAACACAGAGAACATTCCAGATCTGACGGCCCAGAGGTTTGGTGGACACTGTCCTTCCAAAGGAAAGATGTGCTCCCCTCCTGGCAATGCAGCATGGTGGGGGCACTGTCCCAGCACATTCATAACCAGTCCCTGCCCCCGGGACCTTGGGGACAGCAGCAAAAACCCAGTCTTGGTGATGTGGGATGACAAAGATGCTGAGTAAAGAGGACAGAAAGCTGGGGAACAAGTAAAAGAAGAAAAGACAGTAAGAAGAGAAATCAGAGAACAGAACAGTGGTGAGCAGGAGGGAGAGCAGATCCGCACTGAGTGGTGGTTTGCACAACTGCACAAACCCCACCCTAAGATTTCAGTTCCTCCCACTTATTTCTGAACTTGTCCTTCCTACCCATGTGGTTGGACACGACCAAAGCTACTGCACTGAAACTGCTCTGGTTTTGACAGCTTTTACCTACCTGTAAAGTGTGAAATTACAAATGTGGCTTGGAAAGCTGTCAAAGGTGGGGTTAGTGACAAAACAACGTGCTTCGGGTGAACTGACAGCTTGCATTACTCGTGTTTGCCCTCACTCCGTGTGGAGCAGAGGACCCCTGAGATAGAGGAAGAGAACAGGAAATCAGCGGGAACTGCAGCTACTGTCTACCAGCTTTAACTTTATATTTTATGAACTACTTATAGCAAGTGCCTGGGAATGCTGCATCTGCATATCTGCTTGTCTAGTAATCCATGCCTTTATTTGAAGTATTTTTTTGAAATGAGTCACAGAAGAGAAACCTTGAAATAGTTGGTGCTTTTAAAAGAAAATTCCTACAGAAATTATGTGTCCCTTCACCAGCTTGAACAAGCCCCAAAAGAGCTCAGGAAGTTTGTTTATTTAATCACTGTAGTCTCTACACAGAAGCACAACATTCAGTGATCCCTCTGCTTACATTCATTCCAAAGAAAAATGCCACTGTACAGGATCCTGAAAATAGAGTTGGATATACAAAGTATTATGTAAAACAAAAAAAGCTATCAAATACCATCTTAAAGCCAACCATTAAAACAATCTTTGGCCAAAAAGTATGGTTATCAATAATCCTCCCAATCTAGGGTCACAGTGAAAGTAAAGAGTGGGAAAAGAACATCCATGTGTGTTTAGTAAAAGGAGATGAAGACTCAGGGCCTTATTTTGAACAGATGAAAGACATGATGTGGGAAATGCAGTGACACATCAAGTCAGGTTGTGAAACCTTTGGAGCCATGGTATTAACTGACACCAGCTTGGGACCTTCTGGTGTTGAAAGCAAGTCAAGGAAGCCAACAGAGCAAGCGGCCCTTCCAGGACAGGGAAGATGGGTCCCTCCTGGGCACAGTGTCCATGTGGCTCAGGGGCTGCTTTTCTAAAAAGTTTTCCCATCCCAGCACTTTCAGTGGCCCCAAAAGAGGACAAAGTGCATTCTTCAGGCAATGGGGACTTGGGGAAAAAACCCTGAGAAAGCTTGACTGACTCCTTGTCTCGAGTGGTGCCTCAGCATCCTCATGCACAGTGAACTACCACGGAGGGAGAGGATGGGAGCCCAGCCTGGCTGGAGGCCCTCTGTGCTGGGGGAGCTGATGGTGGTGCTGTTAGGAGTGTTTTCTTTACTCTAGAGTTCAAAGGCAGTCGCTGCCTCTCCCCTTCTGCTTTCCCGTTTCCTCAGCCTTGCTCTCGGAGGCCTCGATTTCCTGTTTACGGCAAGAGGCTGCAGGGCCCGGTTGGTTTCTCTGCCTCCTCACCTCCGCCCCCACCCAAGCTCGCTCCTGCCTGAGCTCCTCTCACCTGATCCCCACCCATCTGTGGCACCGGCCTCCTCCCTGCTGGCCCCACGCTTAAAAATAGTGTGAAAGTCTCTACGGGGGCCACAGCCGTGCTGGTTCCAGTGCTAACTCCTCGTGCTGAGCCTACAGTCGGCTTTTCGCATGAGCTCCAGCAACTTCAGTGCTGGAGCTATTCACGGCTTTTCCCTTTCTTTCCATCTCTCCTCTGTTTTACAGCAAGCAGGACCCAAAGCAGGGAGATCCTCATGGGTGCAGCCCCATGGGAAAACCCTGTGGCACCACACAAGGGCCAGGCCTCACATGCCACTGCCAACTTTTGGGGACAACCAGCAACTTATGTCAGAAAAATGTCACTGGAGAGACAGAGCAGCTTTTCCAGGCTCCTAATGGGGTGGTCACCCAGGAAGGTTTTATCCTGCATTTGGCACAGGCAGAGCACAGCTCTAATTCCCCACCAATATCCTCAGCCAGAGAAGCCCCTGGAGGGAGAAGGCACAGCCCTTCTTACCCTGCATCATTTCACTCCTCCTGCACTCCCACGACGTGGGAAAGCAAACCAAGCCCATTTGGAAAGTAGTGTGACTGGGGCTGGTCATGTTAAAACCTCTCCTGATTATTTCTACATGGTGTTTCACAATGACAGCAGGTTTTTGCAATGCTTTTATCGACCCTTTCTAACTGATAAAATATTTTTCTGCTCTGGGGTTTCAGGTTAAAACACACACAGAATTAAAACCAAGGAATTTTGGTTGTATGTTTCAGATAAAGAAAGATACATACAGAAATGTGCTTAGAGCCCTAACAATTTGGTTAAGCAAACAACACAACTGTGACTCTCTTAATGTGCAAAAACCTCCAGCATAAGGGCCAGGTACATCTGTGAGTGGTGACTCCAGGAATTTAACATCAGCCATGGCTCCTGAGTGTTATTTAGGAATGTCATGTGATGGTTTTGACAAATGTCCTTCATACTTTCAAAAATACAGTTATGGATTTT
Source organism: Dryoscopus gambensis (assembly GCA_013389985.1). Lineage (NCBI taxonomy): Eukaryota > Metazoa > Chordata > Aves > Passeriformes > Malaconotidae > Dryoscopus > Dryoscopus gambensis. Next base: position 227,059 of record WEIT01040338.1, on the reverse strand, counting down.
GAAGATTAATTAAAATGAGAGGATATGGGTGGAGCTCCAAGTGTCCTACAGCTTGTGAAAACATTTGTTTCCCAAGGGTAAAGAGAAATGAGCAACATGCAAAACATGCACAGCAGGAAAAAGGAAGCCACTCTCAGAGCAGTATTGATAATAGAGAATCCAACTTATCTTGAAGCAACACCGGGAAGGAAATTTCCTTTATGCGGAAGGCCCCATGACAATGCTACCGCCAGACGGGCTTGCAAACTCCAGTGCTGTGATTGTGATGCATCAAGGGCTGACTTTGTTTAGGAGTTTAATAAATAAACCAGAGTTTGTACACTGAAAGCATAAACTGAGCTGGACAGGATCACAAACAGGCATCTAATCCTTTCCTTGCTTGAGGGGAAACAAACCTTCCTCCACTAATTTGATGATAAAAAATCCCGACAAAAATGCAGTCAACTTTCTGGAAGCCCAGAGCTCAGCCACCGAGTTCCCAGTGCGGGACAGTGGGAGCAGGGTCACATACACCACCCGCCTTGTCACACGCTTAGCTCTGCTGGGTGAACTCAACAGGGCTGTGCCAGAATAATGGGGAATTTGTTTTAATAACTGCCCTGGGAAAGGCAGGGCTGCAGGAGCTGGCTGATACCAACGTGGGCCCCGTGACCCTGTGTACTCCCACACGCCAGCAGGAGTTACAGGCCCCAGGGCCTCTGTGTGCAGAACTGACCGCGGCTGTGGCAAAGGTTACCTGTGCGGCCACCTGCCTGCCAAAAACTGCTTCCACACACCCTGCTCCCTTCCGTACCGGTCAAACCACATTTCCAACAAACTGACCTTGAATCCCTTTCAAGCAGAATGGTAAATCTGTTTGGGCCACGCTGCTGCCAGCCCTGTACAGGTAAAATGACTTTGGGTATGTGACAGCTCCCACCAGCCCCTGGACAGGGGCAAAGGTCTCCACACAGCAAACGGGCTGCTCTCAGAGGAGCCCAAACAGGGAAACTGGAGCACAAAGAGGAGAGGTGAGAGGAGCAGTCTGGGACTGCTGCTGGGCTCTCAGCCCCTCAGGACAGCCCAGCCATCAGTGGAACCGACAGCCTCCCTGCTGAGCCCAGCCTGAGGGCAGCTGCTCTAGGCACTGTCCATGGATCCCTGCAATACCTCAAGCAAGACAAATTACAGATGACTTTTAATCCCTGACTCCAAAAGCTCTGTCTCCTGCAGGTTTACATCTTATATTTCCATGCTGGAAGTAATTTTTCTAGCTTAAAATGATTACATTTTTCACTATAGCATGCAGTGTGGGCCCTTCATGAAGCACTGCTACACCCACTGACTCAGAGATCAGCTGAGTGCTGCTTTAGGCACACCACTTCTACTGATATATACTATCCACAGCTTCCCAGAATTTCCCAGATCATATCCTCATTTAACAGAGCACAGAGAAAACAGAGCTTCCTTTCACAGGACAACATTCCCACTGCTGTTGGTTTTCAGCGTGCAGGATAGCACCCTATGCTTTCTCACAGATGCAAGGATGTGGAGTGAAATAACCAGTAATATTCATAGCTTCACAAATTCCAGCTGTGCTTATTGGTTGTTCAGTTGAGAAAGAAGCCTGAGAGAAGGGCAGATCAGCTACTGTGGTGATCAAACAAGATTTTATCAGGAAACAACACGAATGGATGTGCTGTGATAACCTTCACTGTTTGTTGGAGTAAGAAAAGAGCGATAGTGAACATGAAATAACTCTCTAACACAGGTCCAACCTCTGGTGTTCCAGGCATGCCTGTATGGAGTAACCTGAGGCACACAGTGGGTCTGACACAGCTCCTTTGGTCACCACTCCAGCAGCATCCTGACAAACAAACAGCGCTGGTGGCTCCTGCTCCTTAAATTCCCTGTCCAAACCGAGGGCTGGGGATTGGCAGCAGCCCTAGGCTGTGCCCCAGGCTGGGGAAGGAGGCTGAGGCTGGGTTTGTGTGCTCCTCAGCCCGGCAGGACCCCACCCTGGGGTGCGACCCCCTGTGGGACTGCGGCTTGTGGGATGTGTAGCTATGCAAAGCGCTCAACTGATGCACCACTAAATATAGCCCAGAGGGGAAGATGCACCTCAGTGTATCCACTGAGGATCAGCTGAGGAGAGAAACATCTGCTTGGGTAAACACTCCCGAAATGATGGCCTTTCCACATGGTCCCACACATGCTGTATTAGTCCTTATGGCATCAGGAAGCCCAGAGAACAATGCATAAGCATGCACAGCCATGCACTGAGAGTCTAAATGGAAATATATTGGAATTGATCTACTGGAAGAAAATGAAGGAAGCAGGAAAGATCACTCTTAGCTATCAGGAGAGAAAAGGAAAATTTCTCTTAACATTCAAATTTCTCTTAACATTCAAGTCTCCTATAGCAATAAACTGAGCAGTGGATGCTGCTCTTCTCCAGCTGCAGATGACAGGTTAGGACTGAAAATTGGGACTGATAAAAATGGAAAAAACAGAGCTTAATGTAGAAAACACAAGTCCATAGTGCACACATGCGGGGACAAGGGAAAAACTAGAACAAAACCTGCAGGAGTCAAATTTACATGATACACAGAGAACATGATACACATGAGTCCAGTGCTTAGAAAAAGGCATCTCTTTCACTTTAATCTTGCCGACAGTTTACCATGGAGGAATGGGAGTGAAGCAGCTGATCATTCTGATGCAAATAGGATGCATTTGTTAATGGTTATTTTATGGCACAAAGTAATCTGTGGAGTGACTTCCCATCCAAACTGGTGAGATCACACCAAAGCTTTTACATGCTCCAGCATGACTTAAACAAGAACTTGAATGCAAATGTTAAAGATGACAAAGCAACGAGGGGATTTTGTTTGTGCTGTGTTTAGCTGGTAATTTCATTAGGAGCAAAATCCTTGCTGCTTTCCCGACTCTCCTACATGGAGACAATTGTGGAGAAATCGGGGGTGTGTTCAGTAATCCTTTTGCTTTTACTAGGAAGCACCAGCAAGCTACTAAATCCTATTAAATATCTACCCTTCCCCAATAAACGTTACAGCATGTGACCACTTTCACTGCTGAAAATACTCTGGAAAGAAAAAAACGGAAAGCTACATAATGCAGCATGTGGAACAAACAATTCTGCTGCTTTCTGTCTTTGATGTTACTAAACCTCCCTCACACAATGACATGATGCACAGAACAATGTCCAGGAGCCAGCCAAGCATTACGGGGTGTGGAAGGGCAGGTCCCTTCATTGTCTTTATTTTTACACAGAGTTTATGGCATTTTGGTGTCAGCAACACAAAAAAAAAACCTTCCACAAGCCAGATGCAGATTCATGTACAGGAATGATTATGTTCATCTGCAAAAAGTCGCTGTAAAGCCTCCCACAGCAAATAAATGTTAAAGTCATCTGGGTTTAGCAGATTAAACTGGTGGAAGAATTCAGCTTGTGATTTTTAGTTTTTGTTTCAGTTCAGAAGATGAAGATGACACATTTAAGCAGATTTAGAGGAGCAGGTGCTCAGCTCTCCCTGCATTGGTGGTGGATGTGTGAACTGCTTGTTTGGTTTCAGGGAACTGGAATACAAATGTGTGTAACCACGTCGCACAGCATGTCCAGCTCCCTGTGTGGAGAACACCCATCACAGGGCCCATTACAGCAACAGCAACCAGTCAGCTGCTCTTCTGGTTCTCCAGGAACCCCACCAACTGCTTGTTCTTCTGTATGAAATGCAAAGCAGCTACAGAAATACAACCTTTCTCGTGGGCGATTCAAATGGTTTAACGCTTCTGGGTGCTGCTCTTGGAAACATCTACACCTTCAGCTTCAACCACCAGCACCTGCCCTGGGTTGCACACGACTGCTGAACAAAATGATTACAAGGATCAAGGCCTGGACCCCAAACTGCACCACAGAATCACAGACTGGTTTGGGTTGGACAGGACCTTAAATATAATCCAGTTCCACCTCTCTGCCATGGGCAGGACACCTTCCACTAGGCCAGGTTGCTCAGAGCTCCATCCAGCCCAGCCTTAAACATTTCCAGGGATGGGGCAGCCATAGCTGCTCTGGGCAATCTGTGTCAGGGCCTCACCACCCTCTTAGGGAAGAATTTCCTTCCAGTATCCCATCTAACCCTTCTCTCTGTCAGTGTGAAGCCATTCCCCGCGTGGCTGTGTCACTCCAGACCCTTGTAAATAGTCTCTCCACCTTTCCTGTACCTTCTTCAGGCGTTGTCAGGCCAGTCGGGTCACCCTGAAGCTTCTCTTCTCCAGGCTGAACAATCCCAATTTTCTCAGCCTTTCCCAAAGGAGAGGTGCTCCATCTCTCTAACCATCTTGGTGGCCTCCTCTGGGCCTCTCTTCCTCCTTTCTGAAGGAAGATGTTACAAAACCATATTTACAGCAAAATAACAGAGGAAAGATGAATAAAGGAGTAACTTTCTGGCCTCATGACGTGCAGTGTTCAAATGGGCCTCCTTTAAAAAGCAGCGTGGAAAACGTCTCAGTGCTGTTGGCATTTTACACGAAAGGACACAAACCCCTCATGGCTATTTGATGTCAGTGCATGTTGCCACTTTTCCCTCTTACATAAGAAACAAATCACTTCATCAAAAGGAGCACGGAAAAAGCATCTGCCTGTCCCAGGACACTGACTGTGAAATTTTCACAGAAGAACAATGAAAACCTGAGGTCGCTGCACTCTTTCAAGTACACACAGTCTTGGGGGGTCTTGGCAGTTTCCTTTAAAACACATTATATGCATAATGCAGGGAAGTGCCAGGGGATTTTTGAGGGGGACAAAAACATTTTTCTATACTTGTCCAAACCACTCTTTGATTGGCAGCGTTGAATGAGGATGAGAGCAAGGCTCGGCACAGGCAGGGAACATGCCAGGTACTTCCCTACATCAGATTCATCTTATTTCTTTCCATGTTCAGCAAACCCAGCAGAATGAGAGTTTTTAAAGAGGATTCCCGCTTGTCTATGGGAAGGAAAACAAGGGTAGGAGGAAGGAGCCGGGGGGAGGGGGGTAATTATTTCTGTTGTTCTCTTTTCCTTTCAGCATTCCTCCCTCTTCTCAGCACTGCAGGGAACGCAGCTGCTCTCACACCAAGACTACTGGCACTGCTATTCCCACAACGCAATTCCTACTGGTCCTGTGTGCCCAGCCTGGGACCCTCCTTAGCCAGGGATTTGGAAATACAGAATTGTAACTGACATTAACCAGAGATGAGTCACAGAGAGATGGGCAGCAGGAGTCAGCATTCCCTGTGAAGACAGCAAAATGAAGCCCATCTTTTCCAGAGCAAACCCCGGCCCCGTGGGCACCCAGACCCAGGTGCAAGGCTGGGAGGAGCCAAGCAAGGGCAATCCTGATGGGATATCCAGAAGAAAGCTGTCGCTGTGAGGGTGTTGAGACACTACCTCCCCACAGGCTGTGGGAACTCCATCTTTAGAGAGATTCAGATCTCAGGAGGACAAATCCCTAAGCAAGCTGATCTACCGTGGGAGTTACCCCTGCTTTGAGCAGGTGTGCTGGACCAAATAAACTCCTCTCCCAACCTGAAGTATTCTGTGATTCTATGATTTGCAGCAAGCTTAAACAAGAATAGGCCAGAAGCCTGCACTGCCAGTATTCTTATGGAATCCCACCGAGGGATTTCAGAGAGCTGTGGGATCTCTTCTTTCATCTGAGGCACAAGTTGAGACATTCTATGGAGAGAAAAGTCAAAGCTGTGGTATGTTTTGACCATGCTTCTGTAAAAACTCACTGCAATCAGAATGAAAAATAGATGAAAGAAATGCCAAACCTTTGTTGGTTTCATGTTTAAATCTAATTTCACCTTAATGACAGAGAAGCATGAATAGAAAGTAAAGAAGTCTACGATGACTGCATTTAATCCTTTCAAAATATTAAATCTCTGTGCTAAGAGATGTTATCATTATAATTAATTGCTGCTAAATTATAATTTTCATTATCACAGAAATATTTTAAATGGAAGAACATGTATTTAAACAACCACTGTGTTGATCAGGGATTAATAAGAGCTGAATTCATAGCCTTGCTGAACAATGTGTTTAGTTCCTGCAGTTTCCATGGCCACACAATAATTTACTATTGTTAACTGAGTGCCATATTGTAGAGTCAGATGCACTACACTGTGCTGACAGGATGCTGAATAAAAGCAGCAGCACCACAGGTAAGCCAGACCGCAGCTCAGCAAACTAAATCCCAAAGGTGAAAACTGAATGAGTAACAGCAACAAAAATACTGTAGGTTACAATAAAAATCACTTGTATAACTGAAGGAACCTTGATATTTATAAAATGTCATTATTTCTAAAAAGGGAGTTTTAAAAATGCATAATTTTAATGAGATTTGAGACAAACTGCTAATAAGAAGCATTAAAGGAAAAATCCCTAATCTTCTCTGGCTCTAATCTGCAAACCCATCATGCAGAGCTCCCAAGAAAGTCCTGGAGTTGGTGTCTTTTGAGATTGGCAGAACTGACACCTTCACCTGTTTGCTTGCTTAAGAAAAGCTCCAGAAAACTGAACCATGATCTCAACTGGAACACACATTCCAACCAGTCACTCTGTAGAGTAAAAGAGTTCTTTAAGAAATCCATGTAGCAATTAAAAAAAAAAAACAATTAATAATAAGAAATCTTTCTTTTCAAGCCACATCTGCTTTATTGGGAATTCTGAGGCACAAACAAGTTGCACATGCATTCTAGTTCCTCACCTCAAAATTTTCTTACTGGCCTGTTTGATTCCAATCCAGAGGTCATTTACTGATCTGCTTTTGTGGGACAATGTGGCATGTTTAAGCAAAATCATTTTAGCCTTTGGAATTATGCAAGAGTGGGGAAAAGAGATCCCTTTCCAGCACAGTATTTCCTGCCCAGGTAATAACTTTCAAAGCAGTACCAGAAAAAACCCCTTTGTCTGAAACCCTCGAAGGTGTCTCTGAGATTTAAAAGGTGATGCAAATTTGAAGAAATTAGGGTAAAATTATACTTTGAATACCTTAAATGTGTATCTTCATGCAGAAACATCACTTGTTTCTTGTTTTTCTAGTCTTAAAAGTGGTCTTGTGAGTTGTACTGATTGTGCAAGGCCTTGACTGCAACAATTGAAAGGCCCTACATGGGGACAAAGGTGGGGCTCCTATGGAAGGGATCCAGGAGAGCTCCCAAGAATTTACCTTTACTTACTTACTTTCATTTTCAGCACAATTAGAAAATTATAGAAGCACTCAAAGGCTCCTGATCACAGTCATTTCACTGATGCCTCCTTAGCCATGTTGCACATGGGCTCCATATTCTGGGCTTTTCCCGCTCAAAATGTGAATCGGTGATGTGGTGTTTTCTTTAAAAACCCCAAAAACCAGAATAAAGCCCCAAACAGGCTATGAGGTAATGGCAATTAATAAAGGAAAACAACTTCTGATAATCAATGCTCCCAGTTGTGTGTTAGTGCAACAGCAATGTCATTAGAACACAGTACAGGTTACGCACAGACCTACTGCACATTTGCACAGACTCTTTGTGCCTGCACCTGTCGTACACATCTCCAAATCACACGGATGCAGGGGTACACAGGCATGAGAATGCACTGTGGCATCTTACACTCACTTGTATGTTCCTGAAGCCTCAGTCACAACTCACTGATTTTCAGGTCTCCAAACTTACAAGCATTTTACACATTTCAGCCTAACTCAGATACACCAGATGTTTATGCAAAAAGAAAAGTCCCATGAATACACTCCTGAATGTGAAGGCCACGGTGACCCACAGCTGATGCCAGGGAACTGATTCTAAACTTGGCAACAGGAGCGAAACCAGAAGGGAAAGCTGACTTGTGTAGCACAGAAAACAAAAGGTGTTCTGGCAGTAGGTGGCTACACCTGAAACCTGCCAGGAACTGGCTGGGATGGGCCACGTGCACCAGGCTGGAGGAGAGGAAAAGGACAGCCCCACACCCAGCACCCTGAAATGGGCACTGCAGAGATCACACCACCCTGCCCAGCCATTTCAGTCATTTGGGAAAAACAGGGGGAAGTGCCCCTGGAGCTGCTTTTTTATTCCATGCTTGTCCCAGCTCTGCCATACCCAGCCTGAGGAGAAGCTCTGCTGGCGCCAGGGCAGAGCTCCAATCCGTCCCTGCGGGGGATGGCACTGCCAGGACATGCTGCATGGTTAAAGGTTTTACATATTAGGTGTCCTTAAATGTTGTCTCCTCTCCAGGACAATTTGTGACTGCTTTTATTTAGGAAAAAAGTATGTGCAGTGAGGAATTAGCTGGAACACGGCTGGCGCCAGGCGCTGAGGACACAAGAGCATTTTTCAAGTGGCAGAGAGCATCATTAGCATCAGTGTGCTGGCAAACACCAGTGCAAGTCAACTGTTAAGGGCAAAAGCTCCAGCAAATAAGGTTTATATCATGGGAATTTTATTATATACCCTATCAGACATATTTACTTTGGAGGAGAGGCAGAGAGAGAAGCGTTTAGTAATATATCAGCAGCAGGGGATTTATGGAAAAAATGTTCCATCACTTCCATGTCTCGCCCTGTGAGCTCATTCCTTAAGGACTTGGGCCATAGCTAAGTGCAACTAGGTCCAGGTGCAACCAGCACTTATTCTGCTATTAAAGGCTGACAGATTATCAGTGCACCTGCACAAGTGACAGTGGCCAGGACATCATCCAGGGAACAGTAAGGAAACAGTCTCCAGGCACTGCCAGTTTTCTGAAGAGACTTCCTTGAGCTAGAAGTGATAAACTGTTCCTGATCCCAGGGGAGGCCATGGGGATGGAACTCAACTCGCACCCCACAGGGTGAACAAAGGCACAGGGAGGGAGAACATGAGACATTCAGAACTCAAAAGTAGAGATAACCCAAATTATTAACCTTCCCGTGACGAGGGTAACAGAAAGGTCAGAAGTTCAGAACACCACCAATATTTGATGTTTCCAGACATCTCCTCTATTTGTTCAGAGTGTGCCTTAAGTGCCATTCCGTAATGGCTCTTACTCATGTCAGCCTGCAATCACAGTACAGTCACATCCGTGATTTCACAGCAGTCTCTCCCATTATATTGCCAGGCAATCTGAGCTGACACAGGAACACACCCTGAAAAAAGCAGCCGTTGCGCTATCAAAGTCTAGCTTCCCTCCAAATAATTGTGGAAAGATACTAAACTAGATGTAAAATTAATTATTACCCAAAGCAAACTGTAGTTAGTTGACTGGAGATGGGACGGTCAGGTTTTTAATTCTCTTTTTTCCTGGAACCAAATCATAATCAGATCATATTTGCAAAAACTGGAAACACTTCCTGGACAAAATGAGCATTAAGAATTGGACTTCAGAGGTTTTTTGAAAGGAGAAGGCAGAATCCAATATATGGTATTAGCACAGAGAAGCTGAAATCAAGGGGAAACTGTTATTTGAGAAAAATGTAGGTACAGGACTGGATTTGAGAGACAAAACTCCTCAGCACTGTGTTGTTTGTGCAGTTCCTTTTAACAGGACTGCTGCATTGGTTTAGACTACCTGAGAAGTGGGTGCTGCATACTGGCTGATTTTCTGCAGAGGTTGCCAAGCCATCAAGTGAAATTTAGGTATCTTTATTAAACCATAGGAGTTTCATTCCAAGAAAAATCTGGGCAGCTAGCATTTATTCTTTTCAGATAAACTCTTAAATCTCTTTGTGACCACATGTTGTTTTGTTTAATCTTTGAAGGCATAAGGTCACCCTTTGCTTGTGATTAGAGTACTGTGGTCACACAGATCATGTTTGTACCTTGCCATGGCACTTTTTCCACTGACCCTTTGGTGAGCAATTCTCCAGCTACTCTACCTGAAAACTCAGTCCCAAACAGAAATAAAACAGGCAAGAGAACTTAAAGCCACTAATCTCAAAACTACACCAATCCTCAGAAGCACATGCCTGGCCATTTTGGCAATATTGTAGGCAGAGATGCTTGAAGTCTCTGCAAGGGACACCAAATATGCCTTCAGTACAATGTCATTCGGGATGATACTGTTCATTTTTGCTAATATAAATAATACATAACAATCATATTTATGACCTCCTCCTCAATACAGTTTAGATAAAATCAGTGCAGGACTGTGCATGCTACTGATTCCCACCAAAGAGCAAACTGACCCTGCCCAGCGTCACTTTGTCACGTATGTGAAACTGGGCTTGTACTTTCCAGTTCCAGCTTATATTTTTATGAACAAACCAAACTTGACTGAACACAGAATTATCAGCACTTCCAGCTATCCCATTAAAAGGCCACTTGGTAATGCCAGCTCTTTCACAAGCCCTTTGAAAAGGCAGGAGCATGGCCCCCAGACCACGGCCCAGTGGCTGCCTGCGTGTCTGCCGGGCTGAGCTGCTCCCCGCACACTGAAGGGCCTTTCTCTGTAAGCTCCTTTCTCGGGAACACTGGGGCATTGAGCAGGGCTACGAGCCTGGTTAATATTAGTTTGGCTACAGTAGGGCTCTCCCAACAAAGGAGGCTCTCAGCCCGGGATACCCTCGCTCCAGCAGCAAGTGCACAAGGGCTTTTGTGTGAGCGTGGGCTCTCCCGGCCACCGCGACCTCGGACTCCGCATCACAAGTCACAAGCATGAGTGCTCTGGGCCTTTCCCATCCCTCTGGGCCCTTCTCCTGTGGCAGAAATGTGAGGACTCAGCTCGATGCATTTTCAGGGGCAGTGAGCAAATGTGGGCTCACGTGCTCTCCTTAACTGCACGCGGCTCTCCGTGCGGACAGGAGGGCCGCAGTGGCTCCGGGTGCCAACAGGGACACGAGGTGCTCGAGGCGCAGCTGGGAGTGAGGCCCTGCTCCCCACAGCACCCCCGTGCTCATCGGGCTCCCCTCTGCTCCTGCAGGCCAGGCCTCCACCTCATTCCTGCTGCACTGAATGTCAGAGCTGGTGGAATGCAGAGTAATCCATGAGTGTCCTATTCTCTCCACAAATGACCTTTTACTTTGAAAGGACTCATTTTGATTTGGGAGGGGAGTTGTTTACTAATACTTATTAAACAACTTTAACCTTTGATGAAGTGTCACCTTCATTTGGACAATCACACTGGGATAAAGGCCATTACCCACCAGGCCCAGATATAAATTTCCAAATGGAATTTCAGATTTGATTTCTTGTGGGAAGAGCAAAGCAGATTCTCACCCACCTTATTTATGATATTCTATCTCCTTCACCACAGCTTTGAAAGTCAACAGAGACTAATTCCCAATATTTGGTGTAAGAGTTTTCCCAAACCCATCTATTCAATGAAGATAATTCATTTTCACATGAGGAAAAAATGTCATTGTCATACCCTGCTACTTAATAGCTGATACTTAATACTTCTCAATTCAACTTAAACAGGAACAGAAAGACCTTCAGAGCTGTTAGTAATCAAATACTCATGAAATTCAGACTCTGAGCAGAAGGGGTGCAGCTACTAAACCCCACACCCTGTGCTGGGATATCACAGGAGAGGAGTTTAATACAGGGACGAGGGAATGGGCATTTTGTGACTCACATTGTAATTTGATTTTCTTCATCATTTCTACTAAGCTTAGGTAGCAGCTTACCCACTTTAATAGTCAAAGCATGCACCCAACAGAAAACAGAGAGATGAAAGAAACTAAGGAAAAAGAGGAAATCACAAACCCAAATTGGGAAAGAGCTCAGGAATGGAAGACAACCATTGTTCTGTTGTTTTATCACCACTTTCATCTCTGTCCGTAGGCTTGTTTTATTGCCCTACTTTCCACACAACTTAATGGCAAAACCCACAATCCATTTGAATAGGGCTCTTGGATGGGAAAAATATTTGGAATAGGAGCCTGTACTCCTGGGTGATTACAACATGCCCATGAAACACTGGGATGGTCTGTGACACGGAGCTTCTTGGAGACATGGAATGCAGAAACACCCAAGGGCTGATTCCTGTGCTGCATTCCCAAATTCATGAGCTGTGGAGATTTACACCGGTCGAGCACCACACAAATCATTTTACAGTTTTAACTCTAGCTACATATCTCCCGCAGGGTATTCAAAACACCCCACTGTCCCATGTGAAAGTATCTGCTGACAAGCTTTGTTTACTTCATTTCAGAGCCACAAAAAGTGCTCCAGAATTGCCCTTTTTAAAACAAAAGTAGGCTACAGCACCTAAAGATTTCTGCTTGTTTTTAAATTAAGTTCCTTACACACACAGTTAAAAAACCAAATGTTACAAACATACTCTAAGTGAAAACTGAAGAGAACAGACTACAAAAAACCTGATCCAACAGCTCAGAGTTGTAAATGTTCACAGTTACTTCAGTGAGGAGCCAAACCCAATTTAAATGTTTGCTTTTCGACCTGTATCAACACTGACCACATGAGCAGAAATACCTTACCCTGAGCTCCTTTAACTTGCCCTCTCTATCTCCACAAGTACCAAAACCCATGACCAGAAAAGGTAAATTTTTGCCCAGAAATTGAGTCAGGATTTGGATATGTTTACAAGAATCTTTGCACTGGAAAGAATAAGGGCCCAGCTATCAGAGAAATGCACATTCAAGTCAGTGTGAGACCCCTTTAAAACTCTTTGCAAATCTGACAGGGCTTCCAACAATACAGCTTGTGCTCAGGTGTTCACCCAAACCAGAAGACTGAAGTATGCTGTGACACATGCAGGCTTTGGAATATTGCACACACCAGAAAATCAAGCAAAATTTGCCACAGGGACAGAAATTTGCACCTTTGGTAGATCTGAGAACGAGGAGGAGAAAAAGCCAAAATTCGGTGCAACCCAGACACATTTCACCCAGAATGAAATTCAGCCTCCCTGCATTTCAGCTTTAACACAAATTACCATGACAAGAAATGCCAGTGACCCATTTGGTAGGCAAAGTAGGGTGTCCCAGGTCAGTAATCAGCGCCTGGAGCTATGCAGGTCACTGCTCCCAGGAGACTCAAAGCCTTCCCAGGGTAAATCTCCCAACCCGGAAGGCGGCTGCTGAAACTGGCGGCTCAAAGGGCACCCACGGGAGCAGCTCCAAGGATCCCGGTGTCACAGAGGGCACCTGTGCCCTAGTGCAGGACAGCACTGCAACTCCTGCAAACTCCTCTGTTGGCAGCAGGAGCTCCCTGTTCAACCTTGAGCGCAGACAGGGATTTGGGGGGAAGGTTTTCTTGCAAGAGAAGCTGTGGGAAAGCCCTGCTTGAGAACAGAAAACCAGGAAAATCCTCCTGCTGTCCTGCAGCCTGGATGAGAACTAATCAATACATTTATTCATATATTATCAAGCTGATTACCGGTGACCACTTAAAAATAGAAGTGGTGTGTGTCTCTTTTTATGCCAAACCTCCTTGGGTCATTGCAGATCAAAGGATTCCAAGCCCAGGAGCTCCCCTGCTGAAAGGCTCTGCTATCAGAGAGAGGAACTTTGCCCAAACACCTGAAATACAGTTGCATTGCCTTTCCTGGCACAGGCAGTGCTGTGCAGCCACAGTCAGCCTTGTATCCCCATGAAACAGAGTTTAGAACTGATCTTAAGCACCTGTGATGGGAAAGGCAGCTCACCTTTCCTACGGCTTATTCCAGCGTCCAGTTTTACAAACATACTATTCCTAACACAGCTCAAAATAAAGGCACTTCCTCCCAGGCAGCCTGGGCACCCAAACACACCAGGCTCCCACTAAAATGCCCAGTGTCTAGCCTGAAAGGCAGCGTTACAAAAATGCCCAACACATGAGGATCCCACACAGCAGGACACACAGCAGAGCTTCTTTGAAAGCTGGCTTTCCTCTGGGATTTATCAGGAGTGCCGATCTAGCTCACCCCCATCCCCCAAGATTTCACATTTGTAATTACCACTGGAAATCTCACACCTCGGGCACAGCCCCGGAGCTGAGACCCAGCTTTCCAACGACAGGGCAGGAGCTGACAGTCACCAAGCTACAGAATGCCACAGATGGTAATAAATACCACTGCCCTGCTAACCAGGTGGGAAAGAGCCCCCGGAGCAGTGATGATAGCTGCTTCCCTGTGCACCCTTCTCGCTGGAAGGTGATACAGCTGCAGGGATCTCCTTCCAAATTCCTGACTTGCATTAACCTCTTCTTGCCAGCTCCTACACCTGTGCCCAGCCAATCCACAGGATCTGCCATATTAACATAGCACGGGTGACAGCCTTCGTTTTATAAGAACAACAACATATCTGGTTTGATTTGCATTTAATTCCTCAAGGTAGCAGGACTTTCTCCGCTGACAGAACCTGCACAAGCTCCATGGCAACATGTTTCCCACAAACAAGTTTTGGGGTTCTGTCTTTACTTGCAGCGAGCAACTGCAGCCGTGCAACCTGATCCCTTTCTACTGCACAAGTGGCCATGAGAACCAAAACTCCACACCTAGGTTTAAGATGATAGCAACCACTGATAATATCGCTCACTTATCGTTCCAGGACCGGGTGAACTAACCATAATAGGAACTTACTGAAACTTAATAAAGGAAACACAACTTGCTAAAGCATTTTTCTCCCCGCACCTGTGCTGACATTCTCACGAGCACAAGGACTGGGTATGCTAAACTCCTGGATTATCATACACAGGACTTCAGGGATTCTTTTGACACAAAGACAGTCTTGATTCACTCCTAGCAATGGCTTCTGCCACATCCTGCTTCTCTTTGGCCCATCAAGGTAAATGGGAGCTGGGATCCCCTGCCAGGTGACCCTTCCAGGTGCAGCAGGAGCCGGTCTGGTCCCTCCAGTGCAGTCCCACAACCTGCACTGGCTTCATGTGGGACTGGGCTGGAAAATCTGCTTTAATCACCCCACAACCATCATCAAGCTGAATGAGAGTTTCCTTACAATCATCACTTCAAGGCATTTAAAAGAGGTGGAATGTAGGAGTGCCTAGGGAGTCATGTATGATGTGAACTTGCTTTGTCCATAGCGTTTTGGGGCAGAATTAGGCTGGCTCCTCTCCTCATGTGAAGCCGCAGTGCCAAACCTCATGTATTGTCTATCCTAGGAAAGAGGAGATCAGAGAGAGTTGTCTCCTACTCATTGCTGATTCAGACTTCTCTTTGTACAGGGCCTGAGCACTTGCTCTGTGTTATTTTAGACAAAACAGTATACTCCCAAGTGCTTTTTTTGAGGAAAACTCAACATTCACTAGATCTAAACAGTACCTTGCTATAATCTAGTGCAAAGCTGGAGATTCACATAACTGTAGGAACTGTGAAGAAAAGAGGGGTAAATTCAGTGTGTGAAGGACATGAGCAGAAGTTACAGTAGTCTGTGTGGTGCCAACACTGGTGCTGCTCCAGAGAGCCCTCCTACCAGAAGCAGGAGGGATGAAACAGTTATCAAGGCATATTTGATTATTCGAAATGCATCTGCTCTTACTTGTTTGTACATCTCCATAGTGAAGGAGGTAAAACTGGTGATAAATCTGTAAATTTAAAAAATTACATATATTCAGTTCATCTTTGCTGGGCTTGAGCCTTGCCCAGTGCCACAGAACACTCCCCACCAGAGCCTTACAGCAAGAATCCCCTCAAAATCTTACAACCCCAAAACAATGGCTTTATAGACATTCTTCAAGCAAAAAGCCACTAATCCAAGGAAAGACATCTTCTGTGTCAGCAGAATTAAGCCACTCCCTTTCCAGCACACACGATATTTTGTATGGTTATTTAGCATTTCATGAAGTATCTGGTGCATAATTTACAACCTTGCCTGCACCTAAGCTCCACCCTGAACAAGATCACTGGTAGCACTCATTTTCAAGCCTGTGATGTGAGTAAACAGCCACAGGATGGTCTGCTGCAAAACTGCACAGAATTTACTGCATTTTATCTCTTCTGCTGGAGGAAATTGCAGTACTTCAGGGAGAGCACTGCATCTTTTTTTAACCTTTTTTTTTTAAGTCAACTCAGTGCATTCCACTGAAGGGAAAACTCACTTTCTGTGTTTCCAACAATGAGGTCTGCTTTCCTCTTTCAGTGTGATGTAAACACACAGATAATGGATTCCTGAAGCAGTGACCCTGAAAATGATAAAATCTGCCTTCTTTATACTGCTAACTAAACCAGCAAAGAAAGAGGCATGAGCCAGGTTTTTCTTCATGCTACAAACTTAGTCCTTTCCAACACAAGTACCACAGTCTAAGATCTGACAGATGTCCAAGATAAAGCCTGTAACATATTCCCTTGTGTGCAAGTTTGGAGCCTGGATTTTCCATGCCTTGCCCCAGGAATTTCCATGTTCCCAGTGTTTAGGGTGCTGTCATTTTGTCTCATTACATCCAGTATGCAGCCATTGCTGTGCGCCAGTTTACAAGATAAACAAAGTGCTATGAATGAAAGATTTTTTTTTCCCTCCCTCCTTAAGCCAACAAATGGGAACATTCTTAGCACTAACCAGGCTCTTCCCCCTCTCTGACAGGAACCACAGACCACACTTGCAGCACAGACCAGAGTAAATTAAGAAACATGCACAGAAGGGCAGCACTTCACTGTACTCAGGCTGCTCTAGGACTATCTCCGGAGTCACATGGATCTAGAGGAGGAGAAGGTTTGGTTTCAGTGAAGAATTCTTTTTTATTTTGCCACTGCAATCCCGAAGTTCATTCATTGCTGGGACGCGTCTTCCGCAGAGAAACAGCAGAGCTTGTTTTGCCCTGCCTGAGGCAGGGAGCTGCTGGGTACCATCCTCAGACCGCACTGGGGGTTTGCAGCTGGAGCCGGGGCCGAGGCCTACCCTCCCTGCAGAGAGCACACAGCACCCCCAAAAGAAACCTCTGGTTCCCACACAGACAGGGAATTTAATGGGGAAATATTAAAGAACATTGTCCCTGTCTAAAACCAAAGAAAACTGGGAACGTTGAAGTATGCGAGTGCTTTCTCAGAGATCTATGGCGTGAGCAAACTAATTTGTTAGGGAATTATGCAACTGTTCTTCATTTGAAGAAGTGAAGCCACCCGCCTTTGCAGGAGGTGTGCAGGGGCTGGAAAGGGCCCTTGCACTGCAAACTGCACCCAAACACAGCTAGGATTTGTGATTGATGGCCAGTTTTACCTGTATTTTATTTAAGGATAAAATAAATGGAAGACTGCTTCCTCACTCTCCCCCTTACTGTTCTAATCGACATGGTCTCGCTTAGTCCTCATCTGCAAGGCTGAGTGGCTCAGAGGCTGGACACACACCTGAACCCAGTGTAAGGCTCAGGACACCTTCGGAGGGTGAAAAGCCACACGGTATCCGTTAAAAGAACTCAGAGTTTTTTCCCACAGCACCACTTTTGTCTTCATTGCGCTTGGTGCAATGAGAACAAGCCTGGACTAACGTTTACAAGGACCAGAGCACGGCAACACCGCCAAAAACCCCACACCGGCTTACCTTGTAACTGCTTGAATCGTCCTTCTAACTGGTTATAGTTATACGGCACCTGAGCTGCATATCCTGGGGACAACGGCCCGGGCATACTGGTTGATTTTTGTAATTCCATTTACAGGTAACGCAGGGATACGATGAACTGCAGCATAAAGGAACCACAAGTTTCTTTACCGCACATCCAGGTAAATCGCAGCTTCCTCCGTAGTTTGGCGTCAGTCCCTAGCGAAAACGCTCCCCCCTGAGCCCTAAGTAAATAACAGCTTCGGTTCAAAATCCAGCAGTGTGGCTTGGCGGTAAGCTCTCTGTAATGGATTCAAACTTAAAGCACCAGGAGGGTAGGTTTTTTGGGGGGGTTTTTTCCCCAGTTCCACAACAGGCAACTCTCAAGTGCTTGAATCTGGTTCAAATGCTCGTCTGGCTCTGGCGAAACCAAGTAAAATAAAAGCAAGCGTGCGATTCAGCCCGAAGTAAAGGCAGCATGGAGCCACGCGCTGCCGCCCTGGCCGGCGCTCCCAGGAGCCGCGCACACCTCAGACCTTTCTGCTGGTTTGTAATATAATCAGCAGCCGCCCGGGCTGATGTCACTCGATTACCATACGGCACGGTAGGAAGGCTGTACCAAGGGCGAAGGGGCGGCGGAGCAGGGGCAGGGGAAGAGCGGCCCGGCTCATGCAACGCCCCAGTGAGTCCTTCCGCCGCGCCCCGGGAGCGGCTGCCCGCGGGGTCCCGGCCCCGCGCTGCCAGCACCGCCGCCGCGCACGGTGGTACCTTCCCGAGCGAAGCTGCTGGAATTACAACCTTTTGTTAGAAGCCTCATGTAACGGAAAAGTCTCAGATTACTATCACTTGAAAAGGAGGGCACTTTTCTTTACTGATCTGCGAGGCTGCCGGCTTGCAGAAGCACCGCACGCACACAGAGGCGCCCATTCAGTACTCAGCACCAGCCGAGGAGGGGACGCGGGGAGATGTACGCTCCAGCACACCGGGAACAAACGAAAGCTTTGTCGAAAGGTTCTTTAAACAGCCAATTCCTGTCACTTCGGTTTATGTTACTTGACGATATTGAGGATTTTGACATGCCCTGTGCATGTGGCTCCTTGCCCAGTTATCAGTGTGCTAGGTATTACTGCAAGATTAATGGGCTGTGCACTGGAGGGGGAGGGCTCTAACGTAAATAAGGATGTCTTGGCGAGCTCTGACTGGCACCTCAATACCCTGCCGACATACAAACGTGCGCAGCAGCAGCAGCAGCTGGGCTCGGCCCTGGAAGTCAGTTCCTGCAGATGGTATTACATACAGGATGTCAGTTTTCCCTCAGGGACATGAGCTCCCAGCCCTCACTTACTTGTAAGTGAAATTAAAAGGTCAATTCCACATTCATAGACTCAGTATATAACATTTGCCTGTTCATTTTTAAAACTGCTGATAATGTTCACATAAATGTTTTCTCTTTTCTTCTTCTCTTGCATTTCCAAATTCCTTTCCACTGGAATCCATGTTCTCTCCTCCTCCCACTCCATCCCCTCATTAAACATTTCAAAATGTTGCCTTTGTTTTGATACCGTCATTTCACAAGGTTTAAGTCATATAGTAATTTCTGTGAGGACAATTTCTGTGGGAGAAGCTCAGCCCACTCCCCCGACTCACTGCAGCCCAAGGTCCTGCTTTGTGCAAGGTGGAAATTCAATCGGCCTTTACCAGCACACCAGGGAACAAACGTGCACAAAATCCAACCATGAACACTGCCAATTTAGGGAGAAGTGATGGAAGTGGACACTTCTCAGCTGAAGGTGGGGTTTCCAAAAACACACGGACTGTTGAAAATGCCTGGCACATGCTCCTGAGGTCATAAATGCATTTAAAATATTTATGGCTTTTAACTATACTGTTTTACTTAAAACACCACCATTTATATGGATACTTATATGGATACAGAAGGGCTTTTACTGGGGTAGTGCAGTGCACCCCTTTATTTCAGTATAGCTGTATTTACACAAGACTCCTGGTACTACAGCACACCTCAAGTAGAGCCTAAAACACTTCTGAAAGCTGGCCTTCAATCCTTTCAGCACTCCCCACACTTGGCCACGAAGGACTCCTTGGCGGCTCCAGCCGGGTTTTACAGTATCAGGGAGGAAAGTGGCTGCAGACAGGGACAGCCCAACCAGGGCTGTGTAGAGGACCCGGCCCTGCAGGCTCGTGCCCTAAAAACGTGTCTGGAAGGCACCAGGGGGACCCGAGGAAGCACCTGCAGTTGCAGCCCCAGCAGGCAGGATGCTGCTCTCCAGACAACAATGGGCTGATGTGGCAGGCTCCTGCTGAACCCTCCTCTGATAATCTTTGTGCAGCCAGCTGTCCTCCAGCACACAGGCACCCACGCATCAGCCCTGGCCGTGGGATTTCCAGGGAAGAAAGGCAACACTAAATACCAAAGGCTCCCAAATTCCCAGAAGCAGAGCTGGGTAAGCTGAGCCGCTAACATACCAAGGTGAACTCTGCCGAGCTGGAGGAGCACGTTTTGCCCAGCACACAAGTACAGGCTTATTTCCGTGACAGATATTTCTCCTGCAGCTTCCTACCAACAGCAGCTCTTGCCTGCCATGCCTGACCTACGTTATAATTAAATGCAAACCCTTCCCCTCAAGAGCAGGCAGGCAGCCAGGCCCTACCTGCAGGCATATCAGCTCATTCTGTCCCACCTTGAGCAAACAGGTGTTGCTATGTGAGCTCAGAATGTAAAACTAAAGTCCAAGTGACTGATGAGGAAACTAGAGCGTTTTTAACACCATGAAGGCCATAAGTCAGGAACTCTTCCCCAGCTGAAAGCTTTCCCAAAACCTTTGGCAAGCAACGCACTAATGCACGTGGTCATTATCAAAAATATTAAAAAGTAAACTATTACTAAAGGAAAATATTAAAAACTAAAAATAATTATTTGGCTTAGGCCCATAAAAAACACAGACTGGCCTTACCCACCCCATCATGAAACATTAACATCATACACATGAATTTACATTTCAGCTTGTCCCCTGTGGGACAACTGAAGCTGGCAAGTTTCAGGAAACACTGAACAAAATTTGGGGTTTGATAATTTTTTTTGTCCCTGTCCCCTCTCTGTCCCTCCCAACTCTGGCCTGCCCAGTAGCAGTAAACGCTACCTTAAAGGGAAGGAATTGCAGCAGGTATGGAGCAGTGGAGGCTACACAGCAAGTAGGGTGGAAAGCTAAAGGAAAAGCGAAGAACCTGTGTTTGAACTGAGATTATTTTTTTTGACAGAGACACCAGACCCTGACATGATGTCAGCAGCACTCACTGCAAAAATCTGACCTCATTTGAGCCGCCATTCAGGCTGGCATTTGGGCTGAACAATGTGCTGTCCAGCAGCAGATGTGACAGGCGCTGCTGCCGATGGTTCAGCTCGCGGGGCTGGCCCCGGTGCCCGGCTCAGCTGCCAGGGCCTTCCTGCCGCTTTGCCGGGCGCTGCCATACATCTTGAAGGCTCTGCTGAACAGGTTGGTGGGAATTCAGTGGAAAGAGCAAAGCAAAGTGGGGACGTGTCTGTGTTTGTGAAATGCTACACCGTATGTAGCAAGGCTGCTTCCAAACGGGCGTGCTGCCAGCTCCCCGTTCTGTGTGAGTCACACCAACCCTAATCCATTGCTCTGCTGCTGACTGCAAATGAGTGAACCTGAGCCCTGTTTTCTGCTGCCGTGTGGCGATGCACCGGATCGATCACAAGGCTCTGCATGCACAAAGCCCTTTGTGACACCCCAGTTCTACTCATTTTCCCTGTTTATCTTTAATTGACTAAGCCCTTGACAACCCTAATTAGATAATATGTTATGGAGAGGATTGAATGCTTTAAAGCCACAGATAGCTTTGGAGCACTGGGCCAAGTGCAACTTATCACATCAACACAGCTGGAAATTGTCTGTGGTGTAATTCATTACTGATTACAGCACTGGAGGAAAAGAAGGGCCAGATCATATATTAAGTTTAGCATATTGAGGAGGGAGGGGTGTGCTGGGGTTTTATTCACCCTCTAAATTTTGTTCTCAATTTTTTGCCCATAACTGTGAAATAACTTTTGCTGGCACAGTTTGAATTGTCCTGTCCCACAGCACCTGCCAGGTGATGGTGGCTTGTGTGCCTGTTCAGAGTAAATAAAACACAAATGATTATCCACTTAGCCATAATGCAGAGTGTCCTAGCTGACATGATCAGAGCTTTGCAAAGCCTCAAGGAGAATGAGAGGTTGATTACAGTAATATTATGAATGTACAAGTGACATTTAGAAACAGCTGCTTACCCCAGAACACAAAAGGGTCTCTCCTGAGCTCTGTCTTTATGTGGTTCTGAAAATTGCTGCTGAAGTGAACGGGTTCTGACACAAAAGAAAAAACTAGGGTTTCCAAGGAAGAAAATAATGTTAGATCTAGCAAAATTACCTTCCAAATTCCTAATTATCAATGTTTCTAAGACAGAGTTTACAATAATTACGAGCCTGGTTAATCATCACCCTTGTCTTTTCTCTTTACTCTTTCTTGCTCTTGTAAATTCTCTAGTTGGTGGCTAACTAGAAAAAAAATTACAAGATAAAAAGGATGATTTATTAAACTAAAATACCAGAGAAATCACGTAACATTTTGCTCCTCTCCTGAAGGAGGGTAAAGTTCCTACACATCCCCTAAGTGCTACAATTAGGAACTCAAAACTCATTATCACACTTGCCTCCATCCTCACGGTAAAAACAGAACTTTTCCTCATATATTGGAGCAAGGAGAGATAGGTTTTGCTGTGGGTTGTTCTAGAATGTAATAGGAAATAGTTATTTTTACCCTATTTGACAATTTGCATAACATGAATCCTGAAGAGTTAGCTGGCTCCCCCCAGTTTTTATCTAAGATGCTGGAACCCGGCAGTAGCAGCCCACACACCATGCAGAAATAAGCTGCCAACTCATTACCTCTGCTGCAGGTATGGGAGGGAACAGAACCCTTCAGTTCAGAACCTGCCATGTCCTGCAACACTTGGTAACTGTCTCACAAGGAGGTGAAATGAATGCAAGCAAACCAAGAGAACTCCTCTTCAGTAACATTTCCGTTGCAGAAAGTATCTCAATGTTTCTGTTTAAAGGGGATTTTAAGGCAGTGGCAATCACTCTGTCATTGCGTCTTCCCAGTCCCTGCAGATACGTTCTCTGTGACTCACATGGGTTTTGGAGAGCCAAGGCAATCCACAGGGAAGGAAATGCGGCACATAAAAAAAGCAGGAGACAAGTTTTTTTATTACAGAAGGGTCTGTTTATGTGTTTTCCTTTTGCCATGTCCAGGCTGGCCTTCCGGCAGCTCCACTCTGAGTCCCAGGTACAAACCAGCTTTGGGCTCCAGGTGAATCTCTAGGTTGTGGCATCTGAGGCCAAAACCTTTGGGAATTTTCTCACAAACCAGGCCAGAATATCAATTTATTACTGAAACTGGGTCAGTTCCACCTGGTTTCGGGTTTCAGTTTACACAAGTCCCAGATTAACAGGAAAGTTGACATAACTTTTGTAACAGCATGTCCTTGCTAACTGCAGGAGTCAAACACCTGCCAAGAAGGCCAGCAGGGAAGAGCTACTGGAGGCACTTGCAGAACATTTTGGAAGAAATGATGGTTTCTGTTGGTTTGCATTCCAACCTGTCCCGCTTCCCATACTCCACGAACTCACCAACACAGGGGAGTCGTCCCTGAAAAGGTGTGACTACATTCCCAGGTTTTATTTGTTGCCAGTGAAATGCACTTGGCTTGCTCCCCGACATAGATGGATAGCCCTTACAAAGCCTGTTCAAATCAAGCACACTGCACAGGTACACACTTAACACACTCACTGGCTGGGGAATTTTGTCATGAAAACACTTCTTCATTTTCATGCAGAAAATTCTTTTTTATGGGTTTTGATGTGCTTTTTCAGAAGCTGGGATTATTGTCATTGCCTCTCCCTCCTTTCTCTTCCACCTGAATTGCACCTATGTTTATACATGGTATGGGAGAGAGATGGAGAAATTCCCACCCTCCTTTTTCTCTTCTTCCTTTTGCATACTTTTCTGTTTTTCTTTTCAGTCTGACCAGGAACACAGAAGATGCACTGTTGCTACACCATACCACTCAGGCATGACAATTCAATGTCCTGCTACTCTTGAGAAAAGTGGAAATTGAGTGAAAACAAGTAGCAGAATACACAGATCTTTACAAATCTCCATAAGGCAGAGTATGTTCCCATCTGGAAACTGCCTCTCCCCACAAAAAAAGCTTAGTGATCAGTGTGCAGCTCATGAAATTATTGTTCCAGAGCAAACAACTTCATTTTTATAGGATGTATTGAAAAAACAATATAAATTATACAAATGGATGTACAAATATTGTCACTTGACATCCCTCTGCCTTCAGAGCTTAATAAAGGAAGAAAAGCTTGAAAAAAATTCTCATACAATATACATATACAAAGTAGCTGGCAAAAAAAAATAGTAGTGATTGCCTTGCTCACTAGAAGAGCTCAAAACTGTTAGGGAGAATGCTGGAAACTAAAGAAGTGGAACTTAGAAATGGATTTTCATCACCCTCT
The DNA here is from genome assembly GCA_013389985.1 of Dryoscopus gambensis. Taxonomy (NCBI): domain Eukaryota; kingdom Metazoa; phylum Chordata; class Aves; order Passeriformes; family Malaconotidae; genus Dryoscopus; species Dryoscopus gambensis. The sequence continues at coordinate 203,030 of WEIT01040338.1, read as the reverse complement.
CTACGTGGCTGGTCCTCATCCCTATTCCTGTTCTTTTTGCCTCTTCCCCATCAAGGAAATTCATCTCCAGGCAATCTGGGTTTATATCTCTCCAGGATATTACCTCGAGATAAGAATCAAAGCTCTGATCCGAGGGAATGATTTCATCGCTAATCTTTCCCCATTAGAAGAGCTCCAAGGTTAACAGAAATTAGTAAACATGTTTGAATCCCGCACTGAATTTCACTTTGCAGTGTGCTCTGTTAGACATTATTTATACTTCAGGGAGTGCTTTCAGGCAGTATCCTGGCAACAAATAGAAGGTAAAAATGCAAGGCACATTGCAGATTTGGCTGAATAAATAACATAAATACAGAAACATTGCTAGTTAGATGCTAAAGACATGAGACGAGAACATTCTCTTCTGCATACGCATTTTTTGTGGAAAGACTTCTTTTGAATTACAGACTCATGACTAGGTTTTGAAATTCATCCACAGCTAAGCTCACCCCTGAGAGAAGTCATAACTTAAAAAATATATATATATATTGCCAATATTGGCATGTAGTTTCTATAATGAATAAATCCTTTCCGTTAAGATTATTCAGCAAATTACCTAAAAACAATCTCATTATCCTAATGAAGGGTCTCATGGTTTCTCTGTATTAAATGTCCCTAAAACATTGACTCCAACAGCAAAGAATATTTGTAGTCTTTTCAGTCTTCAGGTTTCCCATGAAGGGCCACTCTGGTCAGGTTCCCAGCTGCTGTAAGACAGCATGGCCTCAGAGAAGCCAGGGGAGAATGCAGTGTATACCAGGTGACAATCTGGCTGGCAGGTCTCCTCTAAATCATCAACTTCGGCATGATATTATCCCAGGCTCAAGACAGTGCCTGGCTCAGCTCTCGCTGACTCCATGGAGGGTGTCTCCCAGGGAGCATTTTTCCTTTCCCTGAGAAGCTGCTGCAGCCAGAACTCTTTAGTCCCCTTCACAGCTCCTGCCCTGCTGGTGCTGAACACTGCCTCCCACTCAGCTCAGTGTTTTGGGGCAGCCAAAAGCACACCCCTGGTGCTCTTACTCTTCACTGATGCCACAGGGATGAATGGATGAGGAAAACTGGAGTAGACAGGAGAGCAGTGTGCTGTGCTGCTCTGGGACTGAAGCCATAGCTCCCACCTAAAATCAGTGTAAGGAAGCTCACTCTGGAAGTCAGTGAAGTGCCATGGTATCGGAATGTCCAGGTATGACCATGCAGATTGTTCTGCTGCAGGATTATCTCCACACACATTTCATGGGTAATATCCCAAAGGCAAATACACCTATGCACACAGAGTCAGCACACGTACATCAGCTTTCCATTGGCTTACTCTGGGTATAGATGGCTTTTTATATTTAAGCTTAACTAGAGCACAGAATTCTCTTGTCCCTTATTTTGTTAAATTACTGCATTGCTGTCCAAGCAGAGTCCTCTGTGCATAAGGACTGGTGTATGCCCAGAGCTCTCCACAAGGAACTGTGAGAAGCAGATACGGACCTGTATTCCAGCCCAGGAGCTTAATGCACAGGAATTCAAAGATCCAGGGATCAATCAACACAGGCTCATGCTGGGCTTTCCTGTATAGTGTCCAACTCAACAGTGCTTAGCCCTGAAAGGATTTCAGTGGAGACGTAAAATGACAGCAGCACTCAGACTTTCCAGAGTGGGGCTGCCAGAACTGTTCCTATCCTGCTCCGTCCCCAAAGAAACAAAAAGCCTATTTTTCCAGCTCCAGCTCATCCTGCCTGAACAATGCATGCCAGATTACAGTCATTCACCAGGATGCAACCACTGTCATGCACCACTCTGTTACTAAGTACTCATAAATCCTGTCCATGGAGCAGACAAGCACACGTGATTCCAGACAATTCCTAAGGTACACTCAGCAGGACTTCTTTTCAGCAGCTTGGCTCTGTACTCAAGAGGCTACATGGGACCATGGATCTAATCAGGCTACCAAGAACCTGATTTATACCTCTATGCAGTTTGCAGCACCACTTCTTTGATTCGAGAGAGAGAGAGAGAGAGAGAGAGAGAGAGAGAGAAAGGGCAAACCGCCAAACCATGCCCAACTGATACCAAAAATCGCATTGCTACAGTAGTAAGATAAAAATGACCTGTGTATGAAGTTACATTTTCGATCATGAAATACATTGTTTGCTTCTACTTGGGAGTTATTTTATGTTTCACAGACACACTGGCTCTTCTTTTTGGGTCAGTCTACTGATAATCTTTAAAAATAAACCCACTAAGAACAAAGTATTATTTATCATCTGGTTTTTGCTATCTGCTTTAGAAACAGTTCTCCACAGCAACCTTAAAAGCCAACGCATTAATGCACAGTGACAGATGGGCTGAGCTATTCCTCACTCTCTGATAAGAGCACAGTGTGCATCAGGAGTCCCAGCCAGCACCGCAGGTGACGTGTGGCAGCACAGAAGCCTCTCTGCTGCCCTGCTCCTTCCCTTCGTGCCTGCGTGACACACAACACACCAAATGACACTGCTGCTCCTAACACCCGCCCGTACGGATTCCGGGAAGTTTAGAAACAACAGGAGAAATTGCTCCAGAAGTAAAATCCAGAAGGAAAGCATCGGGTGAGGTCAGCATTTGGAAAGCTTTGGTTGAAATAATTCCATCAACTTTTATCTGAGCAAAATGAGATTTTTCAAAATAAGCCCTTTCATGCTCATCTGGGTGTGCCTGCATTAGGCCTGTGGCTGCTAAACAAACCAACGGGCTGATAACCAGCTCTGCCACCAGATTTCACTGCTCTAAGGTCTTTATTTCTGTTTAGTCTCAAGTGAATCCTTCACATGCCCGTTCAAGTTGATTTATGAGCATCACTATATTGCTGAGCTCTCTTTCCTTAACACTTGCTGCTGCTAAAATTAGTGACTGATTTTTAAGTCCTGGATAGCTCAGGTGCAGGATACTCAGGAAACACCCTGCAAGAGCTTATTCTCAGTATGCTCTTTCAAAGCCAAGAATAAATCCAAAGTTTATTCTCTTAAGCTCTGAATCATTGTACTTTGCCCTTTTTTATTGGTTTGAGACCTGAAACTTTATTCTGTATGCTCAGAGTGAAACAGAAATTTTGCTGAGAGAGATGCTCTGCAGCAGGGCCAGGCAGGTTTGTGATACCTGGAGAGTACTAGAAGCAGAATCTTCCTTTTCACATCTTTGTGGGGTTGTTCTGCTGACTTTTTGCACTGGAGCTGTGGGAGGAATGGCTCAAATATCAGGGCCACAAGGGGCTAATTAGCCCCACATAAGGTACCCAGAACTTTCCCACTGCAAGTTTTCTCTAATTTTTTTAACCTTATGAAATAACTATTCCACTGTATTAAAAACTTTTCAATAGCCTAACTTTGGGAACAATTTCAAGGCTTTCCCCCCTCTTGCTGCTGGGAGAATTTAAGTTACTGGCATGAATGACAAGCCTATTTTGGGCAACTAAGGAGAGCTGCAGGACAAATGAGGCCTCCTGGCTTGCCCTGTAAGGCTCATAAACACTACATCATGCAACACCAGTGAGTGCCCCGAACTACGCACGGCCACTTGGGTGAAACTGGAAAAGGAATGCACAGCTCCTCCTGCCCACATTAGGAAACTCCTCTCATTTCATAAACTTTGAAACTGGTTTTAATTCGTGGGCCAGAGAGCTGAGTCACAGACCTTCTGGTCACTTGGATGAACCCAGAGGAGAAAAGGGCAAAATACAAATGAGCAGAAAAGCGAGTAACTGTAGCCAAGTTTAATATTGAATTAGCTAACTGAAGAAATGGAAAGTTTTAGAGGTGACAACTCTCACACTACCTGAAAACAGCACCTAAGCTGGCAAGCATGGCACATCTGAATGTCACAGCCCAAAGGCCGAGTGGGAAACATTCTGTGAACAACTGAACTGTTTCTTAAGGGTTTTGCAGGAGCTTCATGCACCAAGGAGCTGCACAACAAATCTTGTTAGCTAATGGTCCTAGATAGATGAAATCCAACCCTTGAGGATTTGTGAATGAAGAATCTTGCACAAACATGATATCTTTTTGGCTCCTACAGAGCAGGTAGAATTACCTGGTCTTCCAGCAAGACCTTCCAAAGAACCACGGAGAACAAGGACAGGTGAAAGATGATTTCCTACAGTGGGATACCTTACTTGGCGAAGAAGGGATCAGTTACCTTCTTCTCATATCAGTTGCAGAGTGAGTTAGTTCAACATGAATGGCAACCAATCTGGTTGTATATCCCTTCAAATCTGGATTCTGATTGAAAGTTGAGTTCCCAGATGATTTCTTGGTTTTAAACCGAAACAACCCTTCACATTCTGGTTTTCACAGTACATACACCACTTTAATAACATCAGTTATCAGCTGCTGTACTAACAGTGGTTTTCTACTATTATTATATCATACCTGCTTTACTTGAGCTTTTCTCCAGGACATTGTTCCAATCACAGGTTACTCTGACAACCACCTCCTGCCTTTGTTGTTTAAATATTTCAACATCCTGATGGAATGTGGGGCCATCAGGACTCTTCCTACAGTGGAGTATCAGACTCTGGCTACAAACCTCACTTCTTATTTCCTCACTCTTTACCTTACTTTACTTTAAAGGAAGTAAGTTCCACTTCAATTACAGTAAAGTAGAATGAACACGAGATGGAAGGTCTGCCAAAGAGGCACTTCACAGCTTGTGGAAGAGTATGGAAAGAAGATGCTTGCACCAGCAGAGTACACAGCCATTAGTCAGGCAGTGCAACATGCCCATGCTGTACTCCGGAGTACAGCAGCTTGAATCTTGGAGATGAAAAATAAGGAACCACTGCCTGGTGTGTTCACTTGAAACCTTTCTCATTAGGACAAGGGGATAACGATGCATGAGTGTTTCATAGAGTGCAAGACATTGATAGTCTTTTGTTATATCTTGCCACTGACACACTGCAAGGGGACAGCCTCAGGCTTTCGATACAACCCACCCATGACCTCTGGAGAGAGAAATGCTATTGTCAGAAGGGGGTGGTCTTGGAGATGTGGGAAGGTGCTTGTGCCCACAAAGAGCCAGCGCTCACCCAAGTCAAACTGGAGCGTTATTCAGTAAATCCAGGCCCCAAAGGTGGCACACCACTACTTCTGCTTCAGAGAGCAGCGAAGCTCACCCAGAGGAAAGTGATGGTGCAACAGCCAGTCCAACACAGGGGTTGCAGAGCCCAGGAGGACCTCCTGACATCCCCCAGCTGACTGTGCGTGCTGCAGGCTTTCACCCAGCGGTCATTCTGCCCGGTCTCATGACACGCAGCTGAATCGGGGAACACCTTTCCAGAAAGGGCCTGTCTCCACAGAAAGAGGACAATGACAGATATTATTGCCAGCCCAGCCCCAGGCTGCAGCTGCTAAAAACCTGCCAGTGCCTTTCTGGGGACATGCAAGGGAAGATTACCCACCAGACAGCGCATCTGAAAACATATGTTGAACAGTGCCAGGAGTACCCCAGCTCAGCCTTTAACCATAACCTTGGATTTGAAATACAAACCTCTCCTCACTCCTCTCTCTCTGCACCATGATTAAGCTTTCAAGCAGTGCTGCAGCAGTGCAGGATGCTAAGCCAAGTTTTGGCAGCACACATTTTGGCAGCATTCTCAGCACCAACCATAGAGAATTACAGGTATGGAAATGTATCAAATTAAAATAACTATGAGTAATGCTTATTCAAAAGAAAAATAATTCAGAAGAAAAATAAATACACCATACTGTGGGAAAATGTTTAAATATCTGAACCAAATCCTCAGCAAAATTATTTGCTTTGACATTGGTATGTGTTTTAGGCTAGCTAAATAATTCAAGTACTTTCCTTACATTACTTCTCCTTGAAATAAGAGTTTCATGTTTATTATTCATTACTCAGGTGGGGAGCTCTGCTTGCTATAAAAGTAAGTGGAACAAGCAGCAGCAGTAAGGTGAGATCGGGGACCCAAACACGGCTCATGAGCTTTGTACTAGAAGCATTTCCCACCCAAGGAACAGGATACATCCTACAACCACTATTGTGGCAGGAGTAAAACACAGTTTCTTCCTCAAACAAGAGTAAACTATTAAAATAAAGCAACCCAAGCTGAGATTCATCTTGTCTATCACCACAGGTACCAGCAGGCTGCTTCTGACCCCACTCAGCACAGCCCCGCCCAGGTAAGGCATTTTCCCTGTCATTCCAAATGCACACTGTGATGGGAACTGCTGTAATTAAAGGCAACAAAATTTAACACACGTTCCCTCTCTGTGAGCACTTCCATTAAGTCAATAGCATTACTATCCCGAGGAAGAGTTATGTGATCCGCTCTCTGCCTACCTGCATGAACTAGTTCATTTCCCTGTTGCTGAGGCCCACACCTGATCCTGCCCTGCGCCTGAGATGTAGAGGTGTCCTGCATCTAACGCATCCCCGTGGCCGGAGTGGAGAGGGGAAAGGGCCTGCTGCGCTCCGGACCCAGCCCCATTGGAATCACAAATGGAACAGGTGATACCTTTGTCTCAGTGCAGCTGATTTAATAAACCTGTCCCAACACCTTATGAAGTGTCGGGTTTAAAACCATCCCTGCAGCTCAGATTTCACCAGCAGAATGCTCAGCATATTTTTGAGCTGTTTTCTATGTCTGTTCCACACTGCCGAGGCATTTTGCTCAGCAGTCAGAAATGTGGGCATGCTACCATAAAAGTCAGGAAATCATTTACAGAATGCATAAAAATTGCTTTGCAGGGCAGTGACTCAGAGCTGAGAGGACATGACATAATCTCTTTGCTCTATAAACAAATGTGGTTAATGTATAGCCTTTAATACGCAATAATCAAACGTTTCAAACGAGAAAAGATCAAACCCAGTTGCATTTCTCTGCTGATGACAGTGGAATTCAGCAGAAGACAGCAAGTATTCAGAAAGAATGTATAGTCTCATCATTCATTACTACACGACAGCTACCTCCACCTACCACATGCCTCCTTTCCAGGACAAGTGAGATGTTTTGCACACCTCCTGATAGAGGTATTTTGAAGACGAGCTTTGTTATCCATTTATTTTTTTTTCCCAAATCTGAGGTCAGCGCTTACCAGCCAAAGCCTTGATGCGGGAGCGCTCAAACAGCCGAGCAGAACTGTTCTCATTGTCCCAGTCGTCGACATCCCAGCGGTTATTGACGTCGCTGTACTGCTGTTGGATTTCGATGTTGTCGTAATCTGTCGCTACCGTTGTCGTCATCCTGAGTCTTCTCCTTAGCCTCCCCTCACCATCAGATTCTTCTTAAAACCCTCTGCCAAAGAAAAACACGTTAAAATAATCATTTAGATGATATGCATATATTGGAAAGAAGTCATAAAGGTCAAGCTCAAGAGTTCTGGTTTCAAAAATAAGTGACTTTTACCCGAAGCACAAACTCAAAAACAGGTGAGATACCACCACTCCTTCAGAGAACAAATATTCTTTAAAAACTAAGTGCTTTACCAAAGGCAGAAGCTTTGCTGCATGCACACATCCAGAATTGTCATGTTCAGTTCCACAAAGCGGAATATGGATGGAATGGTGCAGTAAAACACTTTCATAATTGTCATTTTCAAAAGCAGACCATTGGCTTTAAAGATCTCTAAGTATTGGCTAAAGTATATGTGGAGCTGTGGATAACTCAGCTAAGAAAAACCTCAAGCACAAAGACGACCTCAATACCTTTACAAAATGGTGCAAATACTGATGAAAAAAGCGCAGATACTTGAAAAGCCACATAAGCATTTGACAAGCAAAAGCCTTTCAGCATGGGTCTGAAGAAATATTTCTGTCTCCACATGCAAATAGTGACTTTGTGACTGGTCCTGGCAATTTATTTATGAACTAATCCAGATAAAACCAACTAAATGATGCATTACTTTGAACTCTCCGCAGGAACAACATGGCACCCACCAACGCAACCCTTGGGGTGAGGTTCTCCTCTTTCAGGGTGCTGTTTGCATATTTATTCTGTTTTCTGATTAGGATTTGCATGTATTTATTAGTACTAGATATAAGACAGGGAGACACCTCTGGAGGAGGAGGAGGAGGAGGGAGGTTATACAAAGCTGTGAGCCCAGTGGGAACAGAGCTGAGCAGCCTCTTCACCAGTCAGGGCTCACAGAGACCCTGAGGAGCTCAGGCTGCTCCTCAGAAACACAGAAACACACAGCTCACCTTTGCAAAACGCGATAATCACCAGAAATGCAGTTAAATACATGGGCAGGGGGGAGACAGGGGGCCGCCCTTTTACTTGGGCGGGGCGCGCGCTCCCCTCACGGCGCCCCGCCCGGGGCCCCTCTAGCCTTTTCTCTCTATTAGCTCACTATCTTCTTTTAAAATATTTTTTTTTTTAAAGAAGCCACACAACCGCCCTCCCGGGCAGCCCAGAGCGCAGGGCGGGGCCGGGTTTGCCCCTCAGGGTGGGGCCGAGCCCGCCCTCACGGCGGGGCCGGGGCCGCCCCTCAAGGCCCTCCTCGCCCGCCGCGCGGGCGCCACCTGCCGGCCCGGCCCCTCCCGACAGCCGCATGTCGCGACATAAATCCACCTCGCGGGCGACAGCGGCGTGGCTGCCGTGGCTCACCAGCGGCGTTAATTCCCCGTCCGGGCCCGGGACATCAGAGCCGACTGGTCGTCCCCCCGTCCCCACCCCACGGCAGGTCCGTCCCGTGTTTCCGCGCGGACAAACCCCGGCGTTCGGCGCAGAAAGGGGGACGGAGCCGCGCTGGGGCGGCCGTTACATAAGGAGCGGTTACCGAAGGCTGAGCGCGAGCGTCCAACCTTCACGGAAGGTGGGAAGGAATCGCTTTAGTCATGGGAAGCTGCCAACAGAGCGAGCGAACGCGAGGAGAACTGGCTCTGGGGAAGGTCGTGGGGACGATGCTCCCGCGGCGCATCCCGCAGGAGCTGGGCAGGGAGCAGCCGCTGCGGCCGGATCCTGCCGCTCGGAACAAACAAAAGCATGGAGCAAAGACGGGGGAAGGATTAAATCCCACTCGGAGCGTTTCTGCACAGCACTCCCCAGCTGATCCTCACTGAGCATCAGGCCTAGACAAAAACCTCCCATTGATCCCTGTACACAGGCTGAAATCAGGGTTAATTCCAATTAAATCCACGGAGCAACCAGGGTATAAACAACGAGTGGGAACAGGCTGGTCGACAGCATAATTTTCCATCTTTTCTATATTCACCAGTGCTCAAGGAAGAGATGTGCCACTGGAAAAGCTGCAGCTCCAACTGTAAAAATAAAAGCAGTGACCCCCAAATCAGGATGCAGTGACATGTTATTTAATATAGATGGAACAAGCCATGGGTTTTAATTTATTTCTGTGTCACTGCTGTTTAGAAACACACACAACTCGATCCAGAATAAATTCAACTCTAACTTGTGCTTTATCATTCTCCCACCCTGAGCATCGCACAAGCAAAATCTATCCCAGATAAAGCTAAATTGAGCATGAAATGGCCTGTTATCCCACACATATAGGGCTGGAAAACCTGCATCCTTGTTCTGATTCTAATAAAAGCAGTGCCTCGCTCTCTGACATCAGACTCCCTTTTCTGGGATGCGGCTCCCTGCCACAGGGACAGCGGAGCAGGGGGGCAAGAAAACGCTGCAGGGATAAAAATAAGCACCTTGCAGCAAAGCGAGGTGAGGAGAACACAACGGAATTCTGATTCCAGAGACAGACCCAGCTACAAAGCGTGCAGCCACTGCCTTCAGCCCCTGCTGGAAAACAGCTTTTCTTGAGTCCTGCTGCAGCTCTGATCCAGCACAACCCGCTGGTGCCTCTGGGAAGAGGGAGGGAAGATAAACACCAAACCCGGCAGAAACCTCCAGGCTCCTGACTGCAGGGATGGAGGTCCTGCAGCTGGGACGAGCTACAGCAGCACATCTTGTGTCTACATTAACAGTGTCCCGATCTGACATGAACAACACCAGCAACTGCCCAGGGAATAACGGGGAAATGGTTCGGAATTTTCCTGGAGCCCTTAATGTAGCCGAGTTCACTGTTAATGACCTTGAATGTAATCCATCCGTGAAATCAGCCCTGTACTTGAAGGACCATGCTGAAAACCCTGTGTGTAGCACACACATACATGTAACACACATATATTTACAGATTTATTTTAAGCCTCTGCATGAAGCACCCACAGAGAGATCACCATGGAGCACAGGGACAGAGGGAAGCCCATTTTCCAGCAGGAACAAGAACAACCTTTGTCACTTAAACATCCTGGCATGGCTTTAAGCTGAAATACCCCTCTAATAAAGGAATGATGTTTTCTGCAGAGAGCCAGAGGTAACGGGAATTTCAGCCGCCAACACCCTGAGCAGCATCCTGCAAGCCAACCCACTCTTAGGACTGGATAAACACACTGGGAACAAGGCATTTCAGAAAGGGCAGGTCACAGTTTCATTACCATCCACAATTCAGACTCACTCTAGAATGTCATATCGGACTTAAAACCAGAGAAAGCGGGCACTGGGGTTTCTCAGTTAGTCCATGCCCTCTTAAACTCATCTGCCAGTGCTGCACGCACCTGGCTTGGAGAGGTTAGCAATCCTAGGGATAAGCAGGCACAGGAGTGAACTAATAAATAGCATGGAACTGCTCCAGGCCCTGAATCCACACGCCCACCACGATAGGTCAAGAAAGATCTGTAAATTCCCAAACTTCTTCCTCATTGATAAAATATAACTCTTGCCTTCTGCCATGGGTACCATGCAAGACAACCTCATGAGACAAAAAAGATCAAACCGTTTCATTTCAAAGCATTCCTTAAAACCTATTGCATAATCTGAGGGCGGGGGGGGTTGGCATTATCTTCAAAAAGAAGAAATGGCTTGAAGAAAAAAATCAGCTACCAGGAAGAGCATTTTCTCAGACAGTTTTCAAAGGCCATATCCAGGGGTCAGACCTTTTGTATTTACTTTCATAAATAGCCCAGATTCTGCTCTGTTTGTTTCTCAGATAATAGAAAATAAACAGTTTCATTCGGCCCATCTGAAGAATGAATTCATTTTAAAAAAATTCATTGGCTACTCTTAAATGCAATCATGTAATTCACTAAACAGGCTATGACTACAATCCCTGAAATTCTGCCATAACCACACATCTGGAATTACTTCCTAATAGTTACATTTATCTTTAAAGTAAACATTGCTTTTTCAAGAGTTACTATTCTTCCAGGAAACATGCTAAGCTGTAGTTAGGTTCTTGTTACTCTTACTAAGGATTGTCAAGAGGTTTTTATGGTGCTGTGATTGAAGAAAATACAGTTTGAACAGCAATCCCCAAACGGTCTCGTGGCTTATGTAAATAGTCTGCTCCCTGGCTAACACACAGCCCAACCTATTGCAGCCTTCCTGGCATTAAAGATAAATTGTAAATTCATCTTTAACTCCCACCGAACGTGCGACAGGACTGAAAAGGGAACACAGACACTCCCACCTGCAGGTCACCAGAGCACGTGGGTCTGGTGGCAAGCAGGGACACACCCACTGTGTCCTGATCCCACAGATCAGATACTTACCTCCAAGAAACCAAAATTACACACTGCCTCCTTTCTGGTAGCCCTCTGAAACCAAGGCTGGGTGAGCACAGAAAGCAATTCCATTATCCTCTTTGCAGGATACTTTCCCTCCCAGTCGGTCCTTCTCCCCTCCTGGTGGCTCAGACCATCTCACCAGTCCAGCTCTCAACTTTAAAGCAATGATTATTACCAAAAAGAGGGCAATGTAAATAAAATGTAACCAAACTTTACATTTATTCTGAGCAACGTTCAGCTCCCTCCTAACAGCAGCACAACAGACATTTAATAATTTTTAAAATGTCATTTTAAGCCAATATTTAAACTGAAAAATGGAAGTTCCTCTGAACTCTCAGGGTCCACCCACATCTTGTCATCCCAACAGGGTGAGATTCTCACCCTAAGCTTCAACAGAGAGGAAAGTGGCCTGGTCAGAGGTCAGTAGGGGCACCTTGGGAGAGGCTCAGGGCTTGATGCCAAATGAACATACACATCAAACACCCCCACAGGTCAAACTCTGCAAGTATTTACAAAACACTGCGTAGCAACTCAAGAGTTGTACAGAACCCTCGGACTGAGAAACTGAGGTCCTGAGCATAAAGCTTAGAAAGACTGGAAAATGCATGTCTCAATTCCAGCCGTTTCTCAGCCTGAAGCCCAAGGAGGTGTTTCCAGCCTCTCTCCCTGCTCAGCCCCCGTGCTGCTGAACTGCAGCACATTTCCAGGGACATTTCCAGGGAGCTCCCCTGTCCTGACAGGGCAGCGAGGGCAGCACACTCACGTTCTGGCTTGTTGTTTCAGCTGCTGAACCAATCCCAAAATAATAAAGGCAGTAACTCAGCAAGGCTGTAACTCCCTTGACCTCCAATATCCCCTCTCCCAATCCCATCTTTCCTTCCACAAACAGAACCACACTGTTTCTGCATTTTCCAACCCAAAAGTGCTCCATGCCTTTGTTTTTGCTTCCCAAACCAACCCACTTTGTGGTGCTGACTCCTCTGGCTGTCCATGCTCTAGGACCTGGAGCCTGACAGCCCAAAGCACCCTGAAAGGTCACAGGAAAAGGGGGACAGGCTGTGCTACCAAATGCCGCAATCAGCATGTGGGGCACCTCAGGAATGCACAAACAAGGCAAGACTGAAGCCTCTTTATTCCCAATACAGGCTGGAAAAGCGTGCAAAGGTCACCAAAATCAGGCAGCCTGTCCTTCACGAGGGAGGTCTGCTTCCCACATCTCGATAACCCATCACTCCAAAGACCAAGCAGTTCAGAGTGGATTCCAGGCTCTTGTTTTCCTTCTGAGGTCCCCAGGATATCACGCTCTAGCTGGGAGATGGGCATATAAATAAATAAGCACGGAAACAACTTCAGAAAGTGTTTGTGCTGCTCCCTGAAAACAGACACAGCCTCACTGTACTGGAGCCCCTAGTGCTGTCAGCAGGGGTGACTGGTGCACACCCAGCACCACATGGCCCACACAGGACAAGGATTCCAGCAACCAAGTGCAGCCAAGGGCACCAAGGGCACAGAGAAACTCAAAATTACTGAAAATAGGTTATTTAAAAACACAAATCTCTAATTTCAAACCTTTCCGTTTCAGCACAGACCATTAAAACCTTCTGGTCTGATTCTCTCTACACTTAAAGCAACAAAGTGTCACCCAGTTCCTCATCCATCACCCAGGAGATCTGGACTTCAACATTTTATCCTGAAGACTCCAGAATAATCTAATTGATATATGTGGTCCAAATTTGCCCTCTGTCATCTGAGGTAGCTCCATCCAGCTGAGGATACAGGCCAAGACGTGCCAGCATTATGTGAAGAGCCTCCTAAAAACACAGATGGGGACAGGGGAAAGCTTCATATGGATTTCATCCGAGGTCAGACACATAACAGAAATTGTGGGGGTGAGACTCTCCAGGCTTTTGTATTTCCCTGTGGAACATCCCAGAATAGACATTGCCTCTGAACCATCCTCTAAAGAAGGCCATGCCCCACCACCAACTATATACAAACCATAAACAGACTTAACCAGAAAAAATCTGAGACATTTTAGGTAGAAAGTGGCTGGTTTTGGAAAGAAGTTAATAAAGAGGAGTACAAAGATGAAGCAGAACTGAACTTACTACACACAACACTTCAGGGTGGAGTGAGCACCGAATTCCTTCTGGGACTGCCCTGCCTGTTGCCCTCATCACCACATTTTGCCAAGCTGCTGAGGGGAGGGCTTTGTCTCAGCCATCAGCAGCTCCTAGGGAGTGACATTCCTGCATCCCTACCGAAAGGGAAAGGCTACGGGGATCCAGCAGGGCCTGGAGTTACACACAGAGCGTGAACACCCGTCAGGCCCATGAGAATAAAACTCCACTTACTGCGAGTGCTGGGCACAGCTCAGAGTGCAACCTCCTGATTTAGTTTTTACACAGCGTACTCGACCTCTTTGCTCATGTGTTTGTGGTTTGCCCTAAACAAGCACTGCTGGGCAAGGTTAGTAGTATTTAAGAGCTCGGTTCAACTCCAATAAGTACCTCATGAGAGAGTCCATGGCTGCTCAGTGAGATCCGTGGGTTAAATACAGCTTCACTTCAACTCACAAACCACCTTTGTATCCAACAGAGCCAAAAGAGATGTAACTCAGGACCCAAAAAATCTTATGAAACATCAGCTGGGCATTTTCTAAACCCTCCAGCCTGTTTTCTGCTTCTAAGTAAGTCAGTAAAGAAATTCCCATAGATTTAAATTCATGCATCTCTTGGTCATTTGCTTTTAAAAAACATTTTCATCATCCTCTTAGTCTTTCCTGTGTCAGTGGAAGACAGACCCTGAAATTATTAGGATATCTGGGAATGTCCTGCCATGCAAATGGCTTAGCTAGAAAAAACCTGGGGGACCAGCCCAGCTCAGCAGTTTCGCTCTCTGCCTCCATTCTTGCATTATTTATAACTTCTATATCCCAGTTATTAGATTTCCCACCCATTTTCAAAAGAGCTGCATTTCTGAGTATGGTAACCCATCCAAAGCCCAGGCCAAGGGAGGATGTTCCCATGGAGGAAAATTCATGTGCCAGTTAATGAGTTTTAATCGAATCTGCTCTTCAGACTTTGCAGGCTTGTTCTAGTGCAAACGCAGCTGGTCACTTTGAAAAGTGAGGAATGAGCAGCAAACCCAGGGATTATGTTCTGGTCGGGACTGGAATAGCATCCTGACTGTTGTGAGGGCTTTACAAGACAACCAGTATGTGCTAGTGCACCTGTGTGCTCTGATCTGTGGGGTCAGCAGCTGGCATGCTACTCCTTTTTCTGAGGAATACGACTGTCACCAGGCCAAGAGCCCTTCAGCTCTTACAGCCCATGCCCTTATTTTACTATAAATTCTTAGAGAGGAAATTTTGACCATGGAATTGCCTGAACTTTTTGATAAATAGAAGAAAGTAATAGCAAAAACGTTCTGATGGTGGTAAATTAATATAAAGTGACTAAAAAATCTGAGTAGGATGAACAATATGTTGTCTGTATCTACCACAGAGGGTGCTCTGGGTTGTAACCCAAATGAAATCCACAAGAGGAAATGAACTAGAGCTGGAATCAAAAAGGCTCCAGGCCAGCTGAGTCCCTTCTGGAACTACAGGAAGGACTTTTCTGGTGTAGGTTCTCACTCAAGATAACCTTTACTCTGATCCATTCCTCAGTTTTAGCACGACTCAGCTGTTTCACAGCTACCACGGAGGAGACCAGGAGTCTTCACAGAGACCTGCCACGGAGATGGGACCTTGTTTCACCAACCACCTTGTAAAGCTGTTAGAAGCCTCTGCTCTGCACCCTTCGCCATCCTGATCACAGAGCAAGGCAAAGATCCACTTTCCAAACACCTCTAAGTACTTGTGGACGGACTGGTGAAGGACACCAGGGACAACTTGTACGGTAGGAAGGAAAACTGATGTATTTCATTACTTATTAACACACCTCCAAAGAAACTACCCAAAAAATTCATTCTACAGTCACGGAGCATTTAAAGGACAATATTTAGTATCACCTTGTTCTAGAAACTATCTGTGGGTTGACCTTCACCAAAAAAGAAGTGAAAACACAGGGCAATTGTCTACAGTGGTATTTACCTTTTTCTTCAGGAACACAACAGAAAAGTCTTTTTTAGTATTTTTCAAGCGCTCACACAGAGCAGAGTTCCAATAAAAACCAGGCGCCCTCGGAAAAGAGTTTCCCATTTTCTCGTCTCCACTCTCTCATGACCCAGCTTACGAGAAACAGAGCTCTGAGCTTTGGGAACCCGCTGTGTGTCGGGGAAGGACTGAAAGCGGAGACGCTCCCGCTGCCTCCGGCCTGCCAGACAGTTGGCTCTCCTTTGGATGAGGGCACTGCTGTCGGTGCAGGAAAAGCTTCACATCTTGACCCTGGCCATGACCCTCACTTGGCAGGAAGTCCCAGGCAACCTGAATGCCCTCAGTGACCTCACTGTTTACTTGGACAGCAAACTGGCAGTGCCAGGTGGCACCTGGCTGAGGGGCATCATGGAGACAGAGCCTCAGTGTGCAATCTACAAGGAAACTTTCCTCAGCAAAAAATAGATAACTCAGACATCAAGAAATTCAAGAAATTGCTGCGATTGCCTCTGTGTGACCACATAATTTATCAATATCAGTTTACCTCTGTTGTATTAATTCGAATGAAAAGACCCACAGCCAAGTTTCAAAGGGGTGGGAGAGGAACTGGAGGCGCTGTGCCATGGGTCTGGGACTGAAGTTTCTGCCCCACTTTCCACCCCTACCCAGGGGGTCTCACACAGAAGCGATGGCCCTGGATTACATTCAGAAGGAGGGCATCTCCAAGCCTGCCCTTGCTACAGCGCTGACTCCAGGCACTGACACATTTCCATCCGGAGTGCATTCCTGCTCCCGCGGTCCGTCTCCGGAGCCGAGATGCGATAGCTCTGACCTCCTTACAGGACGAGGGCTGCCAAGTAAACAGGCTTGGCTTACCAGCCAGCCAACGGCTGTCTCCCCTGCCCTTCTATTTTCCCTCTCCACTTCCACACCCCACCCTTCCGAAAGGCCCCAGCCCAATCAAGAGACGTTCAACCTGTGGATGAGTGGGAGTGAGCCAGAGCCTCCGCCCATCTTCCCTTCCCGGCATCCCTGCGAGCTCCCGTTTCCTTCCCTCAGGGAGGAGGCTGCGACGCCCACCTGGGTCATGCCGCAGTGCTGAGCTGAGCTGAGGCACAGCCAGAACGAGATGCGGCCGTGGGAGGCTGAGCACACTCACGGCTTGGCAATCCTGGAGTGTCCCTGAGGGAGAGGGCACAAAACCAGGGAGCAATGTCAAGATACGCTGATCTACGCCTAGGCAAACCTCCTCCGTGTTGGAGGGTTTTATGTAAGGGCAGGGAAAGGCTCCATCATGCCCAGCCAAGGAGGAGAAATCGAGGACAGACTGTGTACAGGCACCTCCTCCCTCCTCCGAGCTGCTGGTCGGGGGAGGCTGCCTGGTGACAACTTCAGGGAGGAAGAATGAGACTGAGCTGCTTTGGCTCTGCCCCCAAACTGCAGAGCAGTGGTGGGAAACCGCACCCAGGGAGACGCCCAGGGAGAAAAGGATGTTTTGTTGTGGAGGCTTTTGTTCTGGACTCTGTTTATTAGCGATACTTCACAGGCAGACAGAGCAGGGAAGCAGTTTAAAGGGCCAGCCTGGAAGAAATAACCTGCTACGCAGTCGGCGGGTTTGGAATTAGCAAACAAACAACCAACCAAAACCAGGTTCTGGGGGCAGGAATGGGGAAGGATTTGCTGACACCCTCCATAAGGCAACAGAGCTAAAGCAACAGCTGGTTTCAGCAGCGCCAGCACCAACCCAGCAAGGAGCAGCCCCGAGTCCAGACATCCAGAGACTCTCATTGAGGGGAAACACGAGACAGCGCTAATTACCCCACAGCAATGCCGAGGTGATCCACCTGCACCCACACAGGTACTGGCTGCAGGTACCAGAGACCTCCCTTGCTGAGCGAGCTCTGCTATAGCCAGAGATGCTCGATCAGCTCATGAGGTCGGGACAAAGAGCTGGCCTAGGAAAGAAGAATTTAAAAACTAACTCGGATTTGGACAGTGGGGTGGTCCCACAGGAGGCACACCAAAGCCTGCTCCAGAACAAGCACCTCCTTCAGATGCTGGAGCCCACGTCACAGCCAGGATCACGCAAAGCTTTGCCTCTTGCACTGGAATATGTTATAGGTACCATACGGATTCTAACTGTTCTCTCTTGAATGAAAATAAACCCAGAGTAACCAACAGAATGGGACAGATTTTGTTTTGGGGAGATGAAGACAGTGCTTGACTGTGGGTGAGGGAATGCCAGCATTCCTCTGGATTAAGAACTGGGTGGGAAGTGAACTGAGAAATGGAGCAGTTTGATACTAAATACCCACTTGAAACAGGGATGCTAAGAATTGTTCTGCAAATCAGCACAGCCTACAGCAGCAGCTGTGCACATCTTTGGCTAGGCTAAACCAGAAACATGGCTGAAAGCTGTCTGGAAAAGGATCCTTCCCCAGGAAGAGGGAAATGTCAGATGTCACACAAGTAAATCACGAAGTCAGACAGTGTGAGGCACGATTCTATCAGGCCAAAAAGATTCCTGGTTCAAGTAACCAAGCACAGCTTGAGCCACTGGTTCCGAAAGAGCAGGAAATGTGTCTCATCCTCCCCGCGGGACACACAACACACATCATCCACTTCTTGGCAGGGGAATCAAGAGCACCACATCCAAACTAGTCTCCTGGCTTCTAAACCAAACCTTTAGTGGGTCAGTGGGCGCTAATACCAGAGGAAGACAACAGGTAAAACTAAGCACGCTGCCTGCATTTGCCCACATGGAAGTTTTAAATGGACACCAGCTGTTAATTCCTTTCCACATTCTTCACATTTTTTTTGGCCAACTCCCGACAAGACTAACAGAAACCTTTCCCCTCCAACTTTCATCTGATGCATAGATAAAATAGTCAGGCAAGGAAAAGAAATCTATGTCATTATTGCCCTCATTTAAATGCATGCCTGTAGGTCCTCAGTGCATCCCTGCCCCTTGAGATGGGTTAAAGAGCCTTAATGCCATCTAAATTAAGTCGATTTGTTATTCGGAGCATTTGTGAGCAAAAAATTTGAGATGCATCCTGGGAGGAGAAAGCACATGGGCCAGAATGTAAAACCCTGGGAAATAAGATGATAGATGGGAAGCAAAAGCCCAAAAAAGCTACATCTTAAATAACTCAGGTCAGTATTTTGGTTCTTTGATGTTTCCACTATGGTTGAGTCTTTTTTTTTTTTTTGTATAAAGATTTTAGTGCACATCCTCGTGTGCTGATTCATGTGAGATAAGGGATATTTATCATTTTATATACGATGTAGTGATGACTCTTTCCAAGTTTTCCATGTCACTTTGCTAATCCTTGGAGTGCTGTCTTGTCCACCATTCCCAAGATGTTTCTCCCAGTGAGTCCAGCCAGGACACAAGCGCTGGCCAGCTCTGATCCCTGCATCCTGGACCGTGGCTACACAGCCAGCCAAAGGCCTTTCCAGGAGCCAGGGCCAGGAGAAGGGCTCCTCAGCTCCCTGGGGCCACGAGAGGAGCCCAGAGCACGAGGTGCCATCCTCCAAAGCGCGTGTTATTCACAGTTCTGGATTCTCCAAGTAAAACAGGCAAATAAACACACCAATGACATCGGCTCCTTCAAAGCATCCAACTATTGTTACTGGCACTTGGATCCAAACAGCTTCTGGCCACACGTAAACACAGCCTGGCTTGCACAGAACCCGCCCCGCGCACCCTGGGAAGGGGAACAGGGGAACGGGAACAGAGACAAAACAACAGCCACAGGGTCCAAAGGCTTTATGATCCTTTGCATTGACCTCCCATGGAAATTGTACCAAGCATTGTCACACCAAGAGCTCCAACCCTTCTCTTGGAACAGGAAGAAGCACTAGGAAATGCACTGGAACTGTGTGATGACTCCAGGTGCAAAGCCAAAACCTGCCCACAAACCCCACCGTCGCAGCACAGAGGAAGAACCTGCATAATGCAGTGATATGTAAAATACCTGATTCTTGTTTCGTTCTGATCTGGGGTTTTTGTCTGGGAAATGGATCCTCAGCTGGCACAGCCCCAGCCCAACAGCTGCATCGCTTTTCTACTTCCACAAACACTCGGAAAGTTCGCCAAAGCCCTGTTTGTGCTGGCAGACAGCCAGCACTTTATTATTATGTACTATTAGTTCATAGTGAGAAATGTGCACTACAGGAAAAAAAAAAAGCCCCAAGAAGCTCAGTAATTGGGTACAGATGTTGAAGATTTATGGAGCTCTCCCCACTGGACAGGATCTTACAGATTGTTTCTATCACCTGTTTGCTTTTGGAGTTTTTAATAAGATAACTATGTGTGCTATCCTGGAAGAATATTCCATAATTCCTCCTTCAAAAGCCAATAACTTTTGATCTCCACTTGTCTCCTCTCAGTAACAATCTCTCCTCGGAGTTCCATAAATGCCACTTGATATTCATTTCATATTTAAATACGATCTTGGCTGTTGTTTTCATTACCCAGCAACTTTCAAATGCAATCAGACAATTTCATTCTTACTTCATGGCCCGGAAAATAAACCTGACACATCAAGCCAAGTCCCCAGCAGTTAGAATCCATGATTAAATCTCTCAGCATTCAAAATACCTGATAATTTTCACCTTTTTTCCTATTTTCTGTCAAACAACATCTGCTCAGCATTTTTGAGGACTGCTGCTTGCCCAGTGCACAGAGCCCAAACCTCACTCATGTTAAGTTGCCTGCAAAAGTACCCCAGTCTCATCCAGATTTCTGAACCTTGGTCCATTAAATTAATTCTGCAAAATATTTGAAATGTGCAAAGCTCTGCAGCTGACAGCAAACACCATGAAAGTGAAAACACAAGGAAGTCACTGGCATTTTTCATAACTGACCTGTAATGGTTTTGCCATTTCAAATTACCTCAGGAATGATTTCTTTCCACCAGCATGAAATGGCAAAACGACATGCATTTCACTCGGAAATTGTTTTTCCAAGCATTTATAAAGGAGGATAAATCACCAAAAAAGGTTGTATCTCTGCAACCCAGTGTGTGGGACCGCTGAGTTTCTGCTCTGGCACCCATCAAGGAGCACCCAAGGCTCCCTCCCTCCTCGCCCACGGCACACCTCACTTTGGCTGGATAACCTGACATTGCCCTCCACCTTTCCCACAAGTCACAGCTGCTGATAAATTCTTCCTGAAAAATGATTTCATCCTTCCCGACAATGTGGCTTCCACAGCACAGATCCTATAAAGGTCAGGACCTCATTACAGATTTAGACACCCAGTTCCCATCCGAAAAGCAGTCAGTGTGGTAAATTTGGAGGGTTGGAAACAAGTCTATGGAGATTATGTTTTTCCCACAGCTCTGAAATCGACTTTATCAGTCACAATTGTACTTTTATCTCAAAAAAAGTTTTCAAATGTTTTACAATTCCTGTGTACATGAGTTCATTCCAGATGATTACAGCCTCTACACCGAACATGGGTAAAGAGATTGAAGAGAGAGAGCAAACGGGTGGGGTGTGTCCAGCTCCCCTTCCTGAAGGGAATTCAGATGGAAAAAAGCACCATTAGGAAAGGACAAGTAGAGAAGTAGAGAAAAGTAGAGAAAAGCTCCATTTCACACCATGTTCCATCACGGCCACCAAGCCAACATCTGCCACTAAAAACAACTGCCTGATGTCTCTGGTTTCTTGAGTCACGCTCCCTGCATTCAGGGCTTCCTATGGAAAACCTCCACCTTTCCCTGATTTACAGAACACTAAGGTCTGGAATTGTCCTGGGTTATTGAAATAATATATGAAGTAATTCCCATACAAGAAGAAGGGCACATCCTTCACTTGCCATGATCACTTGCCTTGGATCCTGAGCAGATTGGGCCTTATGTCAGTATTATCTTATTTCATGTACCTAAATGATTCTTTAATTTAATTAGAATTAAAACATTACCTAGGGAGAATAAGTACAAAAGAGGTGATATGGTCATGACGGAATGCTTGCAAACAAGTGGTAGAACCTTCTTCAGCTTTTACTTTTAAAAAGCTCAGATTCTCACAAATTTCAGATTTACACCTGCAGATTTACAGTAAAAAAACCCCCAACCCAAGAAAACCCAGAGCAGCCCTGGAGCCATTTAGAAAGCGCTAATCCTGATCATTTTCCACCTAATGACTGTTTACTACACAGCCCTTTTAAATGCTTGGCAGCTCTCCAGATCTTCCTGCTTCTCCTTTCTCCCACACATCCCTCCTGACAGCCATCTTGGGCGAGGACAAACCTCCGCAGGAGAAAGGAGAAAGCTCTCCGCCGCTTGCTCAGCCTCTAAAAGCTCTGCTTCCCGGGGGAAATCCTGAGCCTTGTTTCACTTTCAAGGCAAAAACAAAATCTCCAAGCTTTCAAAGCCTCGCCAAATGAGAGCACAGAGCAGAGAAATTAAAACCAACCAGAAAAGTTGGGGTTTTTTCAAGGATTTCAAAGCCAACACTGGTTTTAAATGAAGTGGGACCAGTTCTGTAATTCTCTGACCCCTACCAGGAACAGATTTGAGCAGACCCACCCCACCACTTGTTCCAAATGCCATTCACTGTCACTTGGCATTTCAAGCCGGAACAATTATTTGTGGTTGGATGCTCTCCCCGTTCCCGACCAGCTGTGCTTTGATCCCCGCCTCGTAGCTCCCATGGATCTGGAGGAAGCCCAGCTCCCCTCCTTACCAAAAATGCAGCGTAACAGCTCCTTGGGGAAAGCGCAGCCCCACTGCAGCTCCCAGACCTCACACACGCCTGGGATGGGACCAGATGTCTCCTGGAGCCCTGACCACCATCCTCTCCGTGGCTTCCACCCACACGCCAGACTCCAGAAGCCCCGGTGAAAGTGAGGAATGAGATGTAAAAGCACAATGGGACTTTTAACTGAAAGCATCAGGTCGGTGCTGCATCCCTTTGCTATGGGAGCTGGGATAAGACAGGACCTCAACTGACAGATTTGAGCGAGGATGGTGGCTGCTCCAGGAATAAAGCAAAAGCACAACCAGTCCAATGCGCTACAATCAATATTTTAAATGAAAGCAGTCCAGCCCATATTCAAATCAGGTCACTAGTAATTAAAGCATCCTTATTTGGAATGGTAAACCCAGAGAATGCCTGGATCAGAGAATTTCTCAAAGAGAATATATTAATGGGAGTGTTTGGAAATGCGTGATGCACTCGTAAGAGGCTTTAATATAAACCTCAGGATTACACTATGCCAGCTTTTCAATTATTATACTCTCCATGAAAAGCCAGGCGCTGGCAGCAAGAGGTTAAAGCAGACCTTGGAACATGGCTTTGCCCTTTCTTTTCCAGAGGATCCCACTGTTGGTTCCTACTCCAGCACCTCATGCAGCTGAACAGAAGCACTGAAGGTGGGATTTTAAATAAAACATCTCTATTAGTGATGCCATCATTGCCAACACAACACACAGGGGGAAGCCTCATAACTTCACCAGGGACAGCAAAATCACCCCCTGTAATTTCTAGAACGATCTGCATGGTTGACTCCATCTTAACACTCACCACACTCCGACTCAGCCATTTTAATTCCTGAATGGCTGGAGTTGGCTTTCCCTTCACATGGCACTGCACAGCAGGCTCAGCTGTCTGGAGACCAGGGAGCTCTCCCTGTAACGCACATGCAAGTGAAGGTTGGAGACAAAAAAAAACCTGAGTGAGGCTGAGGGGAGGTGGTGAGCAGCAGAGCGAGGTAATGCGACTGAATAAGTAAAAATGCAGAATTTTTAGATTGTTCTTGTTCCAAACAGGCACCTCAGGAAAAGCTCTGCGCTCCGGTTCTCTTCAGAGGGTAATGATGAATGCAGGCTGTGTCTGTGCAGCTTTTAACAGCAGCCCCAGAGAGAAATCTCTCATTCCCAAGCCGTAGGAGTGGGCTGGCACCCACAGGAGGCTGGTGTGCAGGCAGGCACTCCGACGCAGTGCAGGAGCAGCAGAGTTGAGCCTTCTCCATCAGAACCTGGGAACCACGAGGATGCACAAGTCCCGCTCCCCCCGAGCATCCCTCCTGCAGGCCCACCTGCCCTGGAGCCCCTCAAGGATCTCTGAACCCCACAAATGTTCTTATTCTCCAAAACCAGGCATCCCCTGTGCAGAAGAGGGAGTAAAACCCAAGTCGCCACAACCCAAGTTACACATCCATGCCCACAGCCCCCAGCTCTGCTCCAAGAGGAGCTTCCTTCTCCCCAGCAGCAGCTTCCAGTGCAGCAGCCTCTGTAATCCACACGGACATGGGGCACTGCACCAGCTTTCAAAAAGCATCAAAAGAAAAGGCTGCCTGCAAACCCCAGAGTTTATTTTTGCCCCACTGCATTGCCGTTCCTTGCACTCCCCCAGCACTTCCAGCTCCCACAGACTGGCACAATGGAGCAGAAAGGAAACCAAGTCCTTTTCAATATTCCATTCTGACATTCCACCATCCTAATGCAAGTTCCAGGCAAACAGAGCCTTCTCAGAGTCGCAGAGAACAAACAGAAAACAAGCTCTGGGCAACAGATCAATCTACAGGATCCACTTTGGTGCTTGTCACCCTACAAGTGCCTGAAGGATGATCCATTCCCTCAGCGCTTCACAGAACTGCTGGAAAGGTGCTGGAGCTGTAAAATCCCTCTGGTCAACCATGACAAAAAGATATTTGTGCTGACTACCACACATTTTTTTTTACCAAATACATTACAAGAACTAGCACCAAACCCATGTTTGTTACCTGAGCTAGAAACATCATGAGAAAAGTATTTCCCTATCCAGAAATTTTAATTTAATCTACCAGAACAGCCTGTGGAAGGACAGACCCAAACAAGCCATATTTGACACAAATAGATTAGACAGATGGTACAGTGTGGTATAAAGGGGATTTGTGCTTGCTTGACTTTGGCATGGCTGAGTTACTTATTAATTGCAGACACACAAGAGTTGTACTGGGTATTTTACAAAGATTTAATGCCTATTAAAACTTCATACCATTCAAAGTTGCCATAGGTTCTGTACAACAGCACAGGGTTTGTTTTGCAACTCAATTCTGCTGCACTTTTCAGAGCCTATTGTAATGTATTTTGATATAAAGTGAGTGTAAGCAAAATTACCAGTGCTACACTGTTCCAGAAGCTTTGAGCTACCTGTGAATTTAGTGAAATTAGCTGAAAGATGAATAGAAACCCTGATTTAAAATAAAACCTCTGAATTCCTGAAGGCTGCTAAAAATCTCAAGTATCACAAGGAAGGCTCCTTCCTCTGTATTCCTCTGCTCCCTTCCCCAGTGCCTGCTATTGGATTATTCCAGGATCCTGATGAAGCACAAGATTTAAAGATGTTGTTGCAGGGAATACAGCGGGGGTGAAACTCAAAACTGGGGACCATTCAAGCCTGGGTTAATGCCAGGAGCCCACACATATGGCAGGAACAGCAACACTGAACACTGATTTAAACCAGGACATTTTCCCTGGAGCTACTTATCCCTCAGGATCAGCGTTTCTGGCACCTGACACCACCCCAGCCCCATCCAGCATTGGAATTGCACAGTCTGGAGCACGCTGAGACTTGGTGGGTTTGTTGTCCTGAATGCTGCAGCACAGCAAGGCACCTCTCCAAGCTGGCCAAACCCAGAACAAAGCAGGGTGTGGGTTCCAGGCAGGAGGGGGATCTGGAGAGCAGGAAATTACGGAGAGGCTCAGACATTCTGTGCAGAGCAAGGGCTGCCAGCTCCCGCCTCCCCTCCGAGACGGACCCAGCCAGGCACCAGGGCTGGCATTTCACAGGACAAAAATGACTCCTTACTCACAGCCTCCTCGCAGGCCAAAGCAGGCATCCATGAGCTCATCTCCCACCGGCACAAGGGCAGGGTCTGGGCTCCGGTGTGGAAGTGTCCGTCAGGAGTAACCCAACCACAGACAAATTATCAGCTAAAATAGAACAGCCACTCTCCACTGACCGGCAGGAGAGTCGGTTGTGCAGGGGAATAAATAAACCAGCAAGGGGACAGACTGTGGGCTTGGGGAAATGGATACTCACATTTTCACTTTACCTCTCTGATGTTAAACCTTTCCCTACTGATTTGTGACTCTGAGCACAAACAACGCATTAATTAACCACTTCTACTGAGGGGTTCAAATTTAGCCTCACCATCACTCCCTTTCGCAACAAAACTGGCAGAAAATATCAAAAGCAACGTTTTACTGCCAAAGTAACAATTCCTGCAACTTTCTAGGTCTCATTTGAGACAAAACAGCCCCGAGATCCCAACCCAGAGCCACTTCCTTACCTGCAGCATAATGCTGGAAGCTTCATTTTCACAGGTGTTGGACACCAACAACTCCCATCAAAATTAATTGGGTCTCCAGTGCTCCAAGCCTGAGGCAAAACTCTGATCTCCCTCCTTTCATTATCCCAAACAGTCAGCCTACAGCAGCTGTTTCTCTAGCACAGGGATTTCGGGATGCCTCACCCTGTGTCCAGGCTTTAGGAAGGCTCAGAGAGTCGGAGCAGGGAACACAGAGTCATCATGTGCTCTGCAAGTCCAGGGAATACCCACAGAAATTTCAACCAAGAGAGAAATCACACCCATCAGTACATTGAATTCAGTGCAAGTGAAACAGGCAAGTGGACACACCACAAAACATCCTGGGAGGAGCCCTGGGAGCAGCAGGTGGTCACAGGGCTATGCAGGAATTCTCTAGCCCCGGGAATGCTCCTATAGGGCTTTGTCTGGCCTCTTTTTTTTTCCCCATTTAGGGCTTTTCCCCCAGATCACAGGGCACCTGAGCACACGTGAGCCCACATCCTATTCCCAGGACGGCTCTCCCAGTCTGTCCTGGGAATTCTGGTCCCTACCTCAGCCCTCACTGCTTTGTTCTGACAAATGAAGATCTGGACAAATTTGCCTGCAGGTATCCATGCCAAGATTAGGAGAAAAGAGGTTCTGAATCAGCAAAATTAGGGCCATGTTTGAAGCTCTGCAGGAATTACAGCTTGGGTTCGCCGGCTCCTCGGGCAGATTTTCTTTCATCAAGACTAGTGCAGCTCCCTCTCCTTCCTCCCACTTGGATCTGCTACTAAATTAATCAAGGATGGTTTATGAGCAAGTTGAGAACAAGGGATCTGCAAGTCAGACCTCCTGAGAACAGCCAGCCATAGGCCTAAACAACTTCTTTTTCTTTCCCTTCCAGAGCAACGTTCAGCATTCTTCTTGACATAACTTTCAATTTTGCTCACCTTTCCAAAGCTGGTCTGGATTTTGTCAGTGAAAAATAAGCACTGAAGCCATGGTCCCTCAAGCTATTCCAGATACTTTTACTTTCATATCCTTCACAAGTCATCTGAGAAAACCCAAGACATGGCTGCAGCAACCTGGGCATGGGCTGGCAAGTTCATGAGGACACCGTGATTTGAAAATGAAAATAACTGAATAAAACTGAAGGAGACAAAAGATGTGGGGATGCCAGACAGAAAGGTGAAGGTGGTACCTGGCAGAAAGCATCGGGATCACTGACACCAGTGGGCAGTGCCATCATAGCCATGGAAATGCACAACCTGCACACCTGGACTACCCGGAGCTGACACTGCTCACCCATCTTCTTCATTTGTAAGTCAAATGTAACAGAGAAGAATAAAAGTTAACTTACTTGGGAGGCCTGGTAACCTCTGTTATCTCCTGTGAGCGTGCTCTGCCCAGGAAACAATGGCAGTGTGCGGAATTTAATCCCTCCAGGATGTTACTGAATTAAAATAATGCACTTAACTGCTCACCCAAGCACCAGCATGGTGTGAGAAGTGCGTCAACATCTCTGTATGTAAAGTGGTTAATAGGACTCAGGTAAAGACATTAGGGGGACACTGGTGGCCTGCAGGGCAGCTCCCTGCACAGCACACATGGACATTTCTCCACATCAGTGTTGCCTTTCCAAAGACAAGCCACTCAATCCTTCCTGGATTGCTGAAGGAAGGGGAACTAATAAACTCATTTCTGTGCAGATCTGAGCTAAGACAGCTGCCTTTGGTGTGACAGCAGGCACACCTGAGGGATCTGATACAAATCTAAACCCAGGGATCCTGGCTCCTCTTACAGCAACAGGTGACACTGGCTGATTGAGAGACCCTGACCAGCAGCCAGAGGCCACTGCAAACCAGGACTGAATCCTGGTGTGTGACCAGCCATGCCATGCCCTCTCCACAGCGTGGCTTTTTTCCGGGTGTTTCATTTGTGACTGAAATTTGTGCCATTTTGGGTTTCCAAGATTTGGGCTTTGTGACCAGAGGAGGGTGGCTGGGTGCCAGGAGAGGTAGGAGAACACACAGGGACCTTCCCTTTCTTGGAGCACCTCCTAAGAGAGGGAAGAGCTCCAAAGGCAGCTGCCAGGGCACAGAGAGGGAGCGTTAGGGCGTTGACGTGCTGCGATCCCAAAGTGATTCCAGACACAGCGACGACATGAAGATTTATCAAGCTCTTCCCTCACTGCCAGCCCTCTGGCAGCACACGTTCCCACAGCCAAAATGGCATTCCTGCTGGGGGAAATCTAGGACAAGCCCGTTAGGCCATGGATAATAGTGTCAGAGACAAAAAGCATTCTGGTTTTGCCTTGTAGGATCCACCTGCTCCAGGATTCTCTCCCAAGAAGACTCCAGCTGTGATGGATGATCATCAGAGGGGTTCCCAGCTGAACACAACCAGGTGAACTCAACTTAAGCTGATAAATGTTAGTGCTGGTCTCCTCCCTACAGAAAGGGACAAAGGGTCTCCTTTCCCTTGGAACTTCAAAGGCAAAGAGAGCAGTCCTGCCATCACTCACCTGGACCAACAGGATTATATGGGCAAATTAGATTTTCCTTCACCCATATTTTTGGCTAAACAGTGTTTGCTGAAAGCCTTTCTGGCCTTCATTTCCATGATAAAAGGTGGGCATTGTTTGGTTTGTTCCTTGCCTCATAATATCATTAAGATGACTTTCAAGCCACATGATAAATCCATTTTTCCCCCATTAAATCTACAATGGTCATTTCTGTTTGCTTGTCCTTTATTTCACCCTAGAGGAAATTCTCTTTTCCAATACATCTTCTGTTGATGGCAAATGGAAGGAAATTATTTTGCTGAAATGGTATTTTATTATTAAATTTTGCATTAGTTAATGCACAAGAGCATTGGAAGGGGGAGAAAAATAAACACCTGCCTTTCAATTTGTGCATTCTTGGAGCGTGTAGGCTGAGGATATCAGCACTTGGAGCACACACCCCAACTTGCCAAGCCCTTGATCTTCCCACCGAGCTCAATCCTCGGGATGCTCCCACCCTTGTAAGTGGCCTTCCAAAAGCAATTAGTGGCTTGCTGCAATTTTCAGTGCTCCTGCCACAGACACGGAGGGTTGAACCCACAGCCCGGGCAGAGAGGCAGGTCTGCCTCACACCCTCTGCCAGCTGCTCCCCAAGTCCCTGTCTGGCAGCCATCGGGATTGGAGCCTTGTTCTGATGAAAAACTCCCAATGCAGTTTTCTACCTTAAATCCCAATTTTTCTTCTTGCTTTGCTTCCACTCTTATTTCCTCCATTTCATTTTGGCGACTCCTCACTTTCTTTTGATCCACTTCCTGCTCGTTTCTCTCTCCCACCCACTCGTCCTCTGTGTTCAACAACAACAACGGCAGGTGAGGGGTGAAGAAACAGGGGTGAAGAAGCCTCAGCTCAACTCCCACACAGCTCCAGCCTCGGGAGCGAATCTTTGACTCGCTCAATATTCAACTTCTCAGCTAAGAATAAGGAAAGGATTTCTCTGTTCACAGCTATTTTTAACACTGCAGAGAAGGTTTAATATTTGAATATCAGAATTGTAATAGCATTTGCAAGAGGAATGGCCTATTTTTAGCAAAGCACTGGCTTTATGGGTGCCTCACAATCATAGCACTGTAATGGGGAGAGACGACCAAAGAGGAGATTGTGACACAGCTCTGTGCAAAGGCTTGTGCTTCCCATGTCATTTTGAATTCTGCGTGGAAACAGAGCTGAGGAGACTTACCATAGCCTCCAACAGAAACCACTGTGCGCAAAAGCATTAAAATACTAATTATGAAGGTTTTCCAACATCCAGCTGCTAAACCCAGCCAGGTGTCACAGCTAAAACCGGGGCTGGGAGGTAGGGACACAAAGACACACAGCATCCTTTCTTCCCCATCCCTCAGCAGCCCTTGAAATTAAAAGCCATTAAAAAAACCTACATCCCAAACTCCCAGCTAAAATTAACCATAGGCTTGTAAAAAATTCCCTCAGCTGCATTTCTCCTGGCCTTTGCCAGGTTTCTGTTTGCTGCAACACTCAAATTACAAAGCCTCCTCCCCCTTGTTGTTGACACCACAAGACAGCCCCTGGCCTTCCTTCTGAACCCAGCAACTCAGGACGAAGCCCACAGAGTTTGGGTTGTTTGGATTCCCCCCCTACAAAATGCACCTTTAAATAACACGCTTCCAAACACGAGGCTAATCCCATTCCAATCCATCCCATCTGACCCCATGGAGGATCCCCTGGCTCCCATGGCTACCACCTGCCAACATCAGGAACAGGTCAGAGCAAAATAACTCCATACCAATAGAGCCAGGAAAATTCCTCATTGTCCCTGAGGAGACCTGGGTTCCCTAGCAATAAGTCTTGGAAAATGTGCCAAGTGCCAGTCACCAAACACGGGGGCACATCCTTTCCCCAAACACGTCGCTTCTTCTGGGAATTGCCTCATCAGTCCCTGTAGGGGAAACCCAAACCCCAGGCAAGGCTGACATGGCCATTCCACTAATGGAGGAGCTGTTAACAGTACTTCACAGTACTATCATCATCATCATCATCATCATCATCATCATCATCATTATTATTATTAAGAAAATAGGTTGCAGTTAATTTGGAGCCTCCCATCCTAACAAGCTGATTCCCAAACCACCACCCCAGGGAACAGGGAGCTCTCTATGGCAAGTCACATCCAAGACTTCTCCAAGGAGTAGCAAAGGGTTTTCCAAGCAAATCTTGGTGAACAGATCCCTCAGGTGCAATATTCAAGGACCAGGTATCAACACAAAACCCATGAGCACTTAGAGGCAGAACCCAGCACTCATCCAGCCTCTGATTCCTGATCCACTCTGAGGTCCAACCATTAACCCAACAAGGCCACCACTGACCATGTCCTCAAGTGCCACATCCACATGGCTTTTAAATCCCTCCAAGGCAGCTGTGCCAGGGCTGGACAACCCCTTCCATGGAGAAATTTTCCCTAATATCCAACCTACACCTCTCCTGGTACAAACTGAGGCAATTTCCTCTCCGCGGAGATATATCCAGACAGCAGGTGATGTCAGTCAAAGCCAGAATGGACAGATTTTTAAAAGGAATAGATTTTTATTCCTCCTGATGACAGCTGAAATGGGAAAACTTCTTACATTTTAACTTAATCAAGGAAGGAAGTTATGTAGCAAACATTCCCGTCTGCTCCTATACGCTGAGGCCGATTCAGAGAAAGAAGAATTGAGTGGTATATTCCAATTACTACACAGGTGATTTCAGTGCTTTGTGTTTGGGGAAAACAAGATTATCATTTGGAACACTGGGACAAGTCACTTGGCCATTTGCAAGGTACAAAGCAAATTCAAAACCTGCTTTGTTGCTCCAGTCATATTTGCATAATAGTTATTTATATGTATGATGGGCGTAAGCACAGTTTCAGGACAGTTAGCCAAGGTGAGTCGCCCAGCTCTTTAATCCTCTAATAATATGCTTGGGATGCAATTTGGGAATTCATTCCCCTCTGATGGAGCAGCTGTGCTGCTGCATAGTGACCATTTCTCAACACTCATCCCCATCAAATTGCACTGTTTTGACCAATCCACAAAGCAGAGCATTAAAAATGCATACAAGGATATTTTTATCCCTTGTTTTATGTATCTGCATGCCCTCCTAGCTCTCCTTTAGATATGATGGCCAAGCTACTAAATACCAGCAAGGGGCTGCATTTATCCCAAAATACACATAAAACTGCAGTGGTAAGTCTGCTACGGGCGCCGATCTAATTGAGTTGGCTGAAAATTAATTTCAGGCCCAGGGCTCTTCCATGGCTCCCTGGATTCCTGCCACAGCTTATGACAACCAGAAGTTAAAACTGCAAACAGCTGTCCCACTGTTAGAGGCACCCTGGAATAACGTGGATGCTCTGCTCAGAAAACTGCCCTAAAGGTGACGCGGGGGTTCATCGCCCCGTGTCAGGAATCCGAGGAACTTTGGGACTCTCTGAACTCTGCAGCAGCTCTGCTGTGCCACTGCAACCCCAAGTGATTCATGTTATTTTCTGCTGGTCAGCAGCAGCTGTAGAAACATCCCTGAGCGCTCTGCCTCGCCCTGGAATGTCCATGTGCTCCTCACCTGTCAGCCCTGCTGCAGCCAACACGTCATTTGTCTTCGCTGGGCTTCTTCCCCGCTCCTTCAGAGGAAGATCCTACAAAGCCTCCAAAGTTCTGGTTTGCCTCAGTGAATATCCAAGCAGGCATCTCCAGATCCCCCTCTAGCCCTGCAGCTGCTCTTTGCTGCACTCACTGCAGCAGCATAATCTCACTCAGGATTTACTACCTGATTAGGATTACTCAGAGTAAAAACACAGCTAGATAAGAGCTGTGTGCTTCCTGTCACCTGCCCACAGAGAGGGATCACCACCCCTGACTCCAACATTTTGGGATCTTGTCACTTTTTTTACAGTCTTTACATTTTTTAACATGGTTCTGAGACAACTGAGCAATAAAAAATTATCTCAGATATAGGTTGGACTCAATGATCTCAAAGATCTTTTCCAACCTAGTTAATTCTGTGATTCTGAGATGTTCTAGTGCATATTTCTCTATGAAGAGGATTTAAAACCTCAAGTCCCAGACTGTGATGATGTAAATGGACACAACATCCCATGCTGGGATGTAGTTGTGTAACTTGGCACAAGTGGGGATTCAGATCCTTCATTCTCAAGCTTCACAGAGCAAGAAGAATCACAGTACTGCAATGAAAATGAGCATGGAAGGTCCCTCTCTTCTTACTAAACAGTGAAGAAGCAGTTTTGAGTCTAATTCCTAAGCTGGCAGATAGTACCAACCATTACTGCACCATGGGGATTTGTCTGGGGAAAATATCTTTACTTCTTTGTGGTATATGTTTAATGCAAAGTCACCTTATTCTTGTTTGTCTAGCATACAATGAGAATAGATCTCTAAAAATAACCTACTTCCCTGCTCTTCCCGCTCCTCACGGCAGTTTCACTTATTATTAGCCATTATTCACATCTCTTACATAAACTGCAATTTCTGGAAATTCTTATGCCTCCTGATACAAAACCTGAAAGTGAGCAAGATGGGAGAAGGCAGAGCTCAGTGAAACTCCATTGGATTGCAGGTTTTTACCTCTTCTTCCCTTTTACCTGGGTTTGATGTCATCACGTCTCTCCTTGGAGCAGCAATAAAGCTCCTTTACACACCCGGGCGCTGGGAAACTGCAAAGCTGATCAGTGGGGCACCTGGGGTCAGGGAATCCCTCCGGGGCCACAGGGGTGGGGCCGCTGCGCCACATCCTCCTGCCCAGCCAACCTCGGAGCACAACCACAGTGCCCCATTTCATCCTGAGTGCCACAGCTTCCCCTTCCCGAGGGATTGTGGAGCAGGACAACAGAGGGCCTGGCAGCTGCTGCTGAGTGAGTGTCCTCCCCATGGAGAACCCCAGCAGCACAGGGGATGTGACACCGCTCTGCTCCAAGCACAGCCCGTGTGGATCTAATTCCCGGGGCCTGGGATGTCAGTCCTGCTCCAGGCTTGTTGGGAGTCACATCTCGTGGGGCTCAGGAGCTGAACTGACACCAGGCTGGCAGTGCACACCAGAAGCTGAGGGATATTTTCCACAAGTGACCTCTAATCCACTTGCCTTTCCAAGAGTGCAGCTCGTCCGCCAATCTGCAGGCACTAAAAGGTCACGACTTACAGCAGTCCAGGCTTTTTGTTCTCAATCTTATGATGCCCTGACAATGCCACTTTTATTTTCCCTTTCACTGAGCTGCAGTGCAAACACACATCCAGGGAATGGTTCCTTGGATCCATACTTTCCTCACGCAGCCTGTCACCGGGGCTAAACAACCACCTGCTGACTCAGGATCTCCCAACCTTGCTCCCAACCCGGCCGCCCCCGCACTTTGCTCACACTATCCCATTTAGCAGCCAACTCATCCTCTTTCCGTAGGAAACTAATTCAGGCACCCCAGGTTTTAAGTTTAACTGGCTTATGCCAGCCACTGAAGCTGTACAATCAGATTCTTCCCTCAACAAACTTGACACAGGGCTGAAAATCAAATTTGCTTCTTTTTCCCCTTAAACAAAACCATCTACAGCCTGCAGTGGTAAACCACTGCTCATTTGAATATCCAAACACTGGCTGTTTGCATCCAGGGGCTGGTGCCAAAATCCTGTCACCCACAGCCAGCCCAGGCACGTCTGAGGCCGCTGAACTGATTCATCTCTGCCTTGATACTTCCAGATAGTTCAAGGCAAATTTGAAGAGGCTCCTACTGACCTACACTGAGGTAAAACCCATCTCATTTCTCATTCAGGTGATGATGAGGATGATACAAATGGCTTTTCCTGTGCCGGGACTTGTGTGGTTTCACCACAGCTTTTTCCCTCTTACCTGCAGCCAAAGACTTAAGAGGGACATGACTGCTCTCAAAATGCAAATGGAATATATTACCAAAAAAACCCGCCTGAACCCTCAGTCAATAATCCATTTTTAGGAAAGAATTTGTGCGAAAATGAGGTAAGTGATAACTTTGCAGATCTCCTGTTATCCACAGTGCTATTTTAGGGAGAGTGTGACTGCATTGGGCTTGTCGCAGAGTCCTGCTTCCAATCTCCTGGCAGATCCCCAGCACATTCCAGTATCTAACGCACAAGGCTCGTTGGGATGCAGTCCCACTTATCTCCCAGACACATTGACTAAGACTTTCCCACATAAACTGACCCACCCTTTAGTAGCAAGAGGTCACTCAGTACAATCAGCCTTCGAATGAGGAAAACAATCAGGAAAAGCTTCTCTGATGCCAAAAACACCAACAGAATAAAACACAACAGGCTTCAGTGTTTGCTTTATGAAAACTTGAAGACTGCAAGGCAGATTTTCCAAATTGTGATCATCAGTGCAGCCCCACCAAAGTCAACCAGATTTCCTTCAGGCTCAGGACCAGGCCTCCTAAAAGCATCTAAAATTGCTATAAGAATACATTACTCTCAAAAAATGTTAAAAATAAAAAGGTAGCAATTAATCCATTCATCTTCTACTATGATGAAATTGTAGGCAGTTATTCATGGCATTATGCTCCAAAAAAGGTCACAGTATCTTACATTATAAAAGCAAATGTTAAACTAACCAGGTTATCTTTACCCCATATGGATCCTACATGACAAGGAATTCCTGTTAACTCATGGAGAACTGTCCTGACTTCCTCACTAGACTCCTGCATGATCCAGGCTCTAGCAAAAGGTGTTCTACTGGATGATTCTCCTGTATCAGATACCAGACTCCCATAAGGCAGATCTAGGCCCAAAGTCCCTTTTCAAAAGTTAGCTCCAAGCTGCTTTCCAGTGTTGCTATAAATGTGTGTGCCACTGGCACCCCGGAGCCACGAGCCACCCACCCCACCTGCAAGGACCGGTGCAGATCACCCTGAAACATTTTCATTAAATACTTGTTGACTGAGAGAAAAGTCAGTGAAAGCCCTTGGCAAGAAAATCTCACCACTGGTTTAGTTCCTGACAAAAGCCAACACCTGGAATGCCCAAAACCAAAACCTGCAGGTATTCAAATAAATGTATCTACGTTAAATTAGTTTACATACAGCACGCAGCACCTTTTCCCTTCTAAGCCAAAAAAGCAGAGGAGCTACTTGCTGTAATTAGCTGGAGCATTTGTGGTGTCTAGGCACTAAGCAAAATTGATTTCATGAGTGGGAAAAATCAGTTTTTCGTCCTGGTGCACAACCCCAGAGTGATCAGCCCCACTGTACCCCAGGCTCTGCCCATGCTGCCAGAGCTCACCATGCCCTGAAGAATAAGATCCATGCACAGTTTCCTTGCCCTTCTGAACACAAGGCTCCTTTCTATCATGTAAGGACCAAAAGCACTCCATGTCATTCTGTAATAAATCAATCCATAGAGCAATAGGATTAATTCAGAACAAAAGGCAAGAACTTACAAAACCAAAAGCTGCAGATCTGGATTACTGCTGGATGGCAGGAAATCCCCACAACTCCTTGTAGAAGACCTTGACCACGTTCTTGGGATGCTACGGGGGCTGAATCCCACCGCGAAAATAAAAGACTTCCCAAAGATGCCTGTAGGTCTGGCTTGGGAAAAATGTCTGCCTGGGATAAAGTGGGTAATCAGTATAACCTTAAAATGTCAGGGCCAGGCTTGGAGAGGAACCTCTGCGTCACCTCGGAGCACCTCCCCCCCAGCCCTGGCCACTGACGCCTCCAAGGAAGGGGGGAAATGGAAAATGCAGCTCCACAATTTTGGGGTGTGGCATGATCCTCCCTGATCTCTGCAGGCACCACTGCAGCCCTGGCCAGGAGATTTTAGAACAGGCATGACCTCAATGTGATGCTGTTTTACAAAACCTCGGGGCAAACTGAAAAAACAAAAGCTAGAACTAAAGGTGTGCAAGTCCCCATGGGCTGAGGGCAGGAAAGATCACAACAGCCACTCCAGCACTTCCTACAGGGAGATTGAACACATGAAGCATAAATGCTTTATTCATTAAGTTGGCTGCTTCAAACCCATTAGCCCCGTGCCAGTTGCTCACGTGGGCAGTGGGGCACGGCTGGGTGGCTCCAGGTCCACATCTCTTCTTCTCTGATCACATCCTGGATCTGTCTGCAGCTACGTCTCTTCCCAGACCCCACATCTCACGCAGAGTAGCAGCTGCCCATTCCAGGAATCATTCCATACTGTATTGAGACATGATTAACGAAACCAAACCTAGTGGTCACACCATCAAACCGAGCTGTCAGTCAATCCCTATTCCTGTCTTAAAAATAAAATACAAACACTTTGCTTTTCAAGGCAAGCCCACAGCTTCTGTGACGACTTGCAGAAGCATCTGTGTTTCCTATTCTCACAAACAGAGAAAAAGAAATGCTTTCCTCTTGTGCACAGCTCTGGACACGTGAACAAAACCCGGGAGACTAAATCCAAGAACATCACTCCTGAACATGTTTCACAGATTACAGGCTAATTGCTCAGCAGGTGTAACTTCAGGTCTGGCTACTTCTCCCAAAAAAGGGAACAGCCTATGTTTGGAATCACAGTAAACTGAAAAACTGCTAAATTTGGAACATTTACCTGTGAACAGTTTGGTGGCAGAGTATTTTTAGCTCTCAGGGCAGAGTGTTAATGGCACACCTCTCCTGTTCCAAGGGCACGGCTGGCATGACCAGCGAGGCTATTCCCAGTATCCAACAGGTGTGGGTCAGCATCTGCTGCCACAAGGGCTTCACAGGCAGTGCCTCTTTTGTTCAGTCCCCACTGCCCTCTTGACGTGAGGGGCTGCTGAACAAATCAAACCAACTCACCATCTCTTTTTAAAGTTCTAGCATTCAGCACATTGCGGAATAAAAGTGGCTGCACAGCGGCATAAATGTGTTTCTCTGGTGGCAGTGGTGACACACTAAAGGGATTTCTGGTAGGCTAAAACATACACAGCTTAAAAACAAATATGAGCTTGTGCAGTGTAATAGGAGAGTAAATATACTAAACAATCAAATAATATATTAAGAGAATAGCAGGAAAGTGATGAGACCTGACAAAGTAAGAACATCCTGAAATTATCACCATTCAATGAGAAAAAACCTCACAGAGAAGATGATGAGAAAATGTTAACAGCGATGAAAAACAATAGCTCAATATAATCCTCAACCCTAATTTGTCCTTGGCCATAGGAAGATGTACACAATCCCAGAGTACAGCCTTTATACGTTCGTGCATATCTTTTGACAATCACATACATTTCACTGCAAGCAGAAATAACACTTCCAGACACAGCTCCCGCAGCCATAAAATCTGTTATGAACTCAACCCTCACCTAACAATACACATCAAAGGTTATTCCATGCAAAACTGGCCGTTTTTAATGAGGAATGGACAGTAAAAAATGTGTCTGGGATTAACAACACATGAAAAAGAAATAAAGTTGGACAAAATAGAAAAAAAGCTGCCTGCTTCAATATATATAGAGAATTGATCTATGCCACTCTGATCAAGCTGTTGAATAAATTGAGGTCTACTGGGTGTAAGAAGAATTTTTCTTACGTCTTTCTTTTTTAAAAAAAACATGTAATCTCTCTGAAACCCTTTTTTCATTACAGGAAAAGCCTCCAAAGGTCCAGCTGTAACTGCTGCAATGTATTCATGTTCATTAGAAAAACAAGTTCGCAACAGATCATTTTAAGAGTAATAATAAAAGGCTGAAAAACAAAAACCACATGTGGGTGGGGGGAAAAGAACCCAGCAGTGGGAGAAGCAGGCTCCAAACCAGGCTCTGCAGGATCCCAGTGGATCGCAGTCCCCTCGGTGTGGAGCTGCAGCTCCAACTCTTGCTTCTCCGCACAAGTGGTATCTGGTCAGAGCAATCCAACAGGAGATGGTTTCTCAGGTTTAAAGCAAGAGGAGGCAACTGGATTTTCACATTTCACACCTCTAGGCCAGATTCCTGCTGGTTTCACTTGGGAAAGCTGCCATGAGCCTCGGCAGAGGTAAGGGTCCAACGTGCTGGCAAAGTCCCCAGCTCCATCAGCAGGGAACGGGAGCAGCCCACGGCAGGAGCCGATATGCCAGGAAAGCCCTTATGGCTGCACACAGCTCCTACCATGGAGCACAGGCCTGGTCTCACCAGGAGCTTCCAGGCACCACAGGAAAGAGCCTGCACTGCTCTCCTGCACAACCTCAGCTGAGCCAGAGAGATCCAACGGGAGCTGGTGGCTCCTTACCCGAAGTCAGGTCATTTGTCCGGGCCCTGAGACTCCAACTTCCAGAGGTATTCCTAGACCTGGGAAAGGGCAATCAGGAAGCCTGTGGCCACAGACACCAGCCTGGGCAGGATTTAGGAGCTGACTCATGGCTAATGGGCAATGATAAACTATTGTACTGGTTGTTCACTTGTGCCCAGATCAGATGACTAAGGAATTTAGGTGCCTATAGAGATTAGGAGTCTAAATAACTTTTGCAGTCTGACCCTTAAACATCTGCATAAACAGACTTTCTCCTCTGTGTTCCACAAAAGATGTCCGTGCACTCCTCGCTAATGAAATACCATTATTTTGCAGGCAATCCAACTACAAATATTAAATCCTGTAACTGACCCACATGAAAAATAAATCCTTAGTCAGGTGACGTAATGCAAACGAGCAATCCAGGCCCATCCAGTAAAGGGGGTTTAACTCATTCCATTTTATAGATGATGAAGGAAAAAGAAAACATCTTTCATAAAATGGTTTGTATTCCTGCTCCCCAGGGGCTCTTGGAGCTGCACACAGCAGTATCCTGGTCTCCATACATGCAGCAGCAGGGTTTTGTCCCTCTTTGCCCCACTCCCGCATGCAGGCAGGGTTCAGTGACACACAGCAATTCCAAAGGCTGCAGGATCCGTGCCACCACAGGGATGAAACAGCATCTCTAACGCTTTTTGCCACATGGCTGCTGCAAGCTCCTATTTTATCCCAAAATGCTGCATCCTGCTTTAGTGAGTGTCATTTGCTGCACTTAACCTGCATTACAGAAAAACCTAAAGCGGGTTCTGGAACAGAACCCAACCTCCTGATTCCACATTCATAACTCCACACTTATGCTACTGCATGAAGTAACAAAATATTCCCTATTTTCTTGCCTCTCCAGCACTGGTTGTGACACATGAGCCAGCCTCTCGTCCCTCCCCACAGCCCTACAACCACTGCTAAGTCATGGAGGCATCGCTACAGCCACTTCTGTTCTCCCCAGAAACATGGAGGGAAAAAAACCCACTAAAGGATAAGAACAATTCTTTAGAAATCGCATCCTGCTGCCATCACCCACCTTCCCAGCCCTTCATCCCATTCCATTTTCACTCCTGTCTCTCTCCCCAGAGCCTTCTGAACATATGCAAGTCCTTCCTCCAGCGGAGTTTTCCTGCAATGGCCTGAGGAGTCACAGCCTCCCCTGACATTTTCACACGGCTTCTATCTCTCGGAATAAATTCCTCTCCGTGCCCTGCCTCTCTAACCCCGGCTCCGGGGAGCATTGTTGCCCAAGATGCCTGTCAGCACGATGCCGGGCTGTGGGAATTCCAGCTCTTTTCCCGAACTGTTCAATAAGCAGGTTTCATAATGCTGGTATCCTGTCAATAAAGGTCGAAGGATGAGCCGAGCGCTCAGGATCTTGACAGTTTGTGTTTATTCTCTCTCCCTGCAATCCTGATCTTGAACATTTAGCATTTACACCTACGGACAATGCGGAGCACAACGTAGAAACACAGATCACTACTCACCTTTAAACAAGAATGCAATTTCACTCACGATTAAGACATCAACATGACAAATTCAATGCTCACTCTAGTTCTGTATCATCACTCCAAAAGGAAAAACATCAGCTACTGAATGAAACGTCAGCCCCGGTGCCATGAACAAGGGTTTTTCAGAGCTGCTGCAGTCTCACAGTCTCTAGCACAAGTCTGCCATATTTTTTTTGTTAAATCAGGCCTGTACCCACCTAACAGCCAAAGCCAGCCCCGAGACAAGCGAACCAAGCCCACGCCTTGTGCCGCTCACTGCGGGCACGGCGGCACCCGCGG
>WEIT01040338.1:81690-161856 GCA_013389985.1 Dryoscopus gambensis | reverse complement strand
CATCCTCACCTGCTGCTCCTGCTGCTGCTGCTGCTGCTGCTGCTGCTGCTCGGGCCTGCCCTGTGCTCACGCCAGGTCTTCCCCCTCCGCTGGCCCTCGCTCCCAGCCTCCCGTGGGTGTTATCCAGCCGCTCCCGGCTCTGCTTCCCTTCTCTTACATTTATTTGGTTATTGGGTCTCTCCAGCCTCCTCGCTCCTCCTCCTCTGACACCCTCTCCTATCGCAAAGACAATGTTGGCTCGCCCCCAGCATCCATTTCCTCTAGTGCTGCTCCCCCTCCCGCTGCTCTGTCGTTCCTAGTGGAAACCCCATCCCGGGTTTGACTTCCTCCACTGCAGTCATCCTCTCCTGCTCCAGTCCTGCCACCTTCCCACGTAAACAGCCTCCCTTTGCAGTGCAGCCGAATCCCTGGAACCCGAACCCAGCTGCCCTTCTGCCACACTTTCCCTTTTCCTCCTTCCCTGGGCAGGATTTTACCTGTCTTTCCAGAGAAAACTGCTATCCCACAGCCAGTGTGCTTTTCCTCCTTTCCCCTCTTCCACAGCCAAGGTCAGAGGCAGACTCTGCTGCTTCAGATTTCCTTTGCTAATCCTGGCCCCCGGCGTGCCTCCCTGTCCTCACCCTCCTCGTGCCCACGCTCCGTCCCTCCTGTCCACTCTTCCTCACCTCTCACTTGCAATACAGCTGTGGACCAGTGCTGTCCATGTCTTTTATTAAGACATCAACAAACCACTCGGATTCGTTTGGCTCCTTGGTTATCACTCCCTTTTCTCCTCTTCATCCCCACACTCACTCCTATTTAACTGCTGTCTGGA
Source organism: Dryoscopus gambensis (assembly GCA_013389985.1). Taxonomy (NCBI): domain Eukaryota; kingdom Metazoa; phylum Chordata; class Aves; order Passeriformes; family Malaconotidae; genus Dryoscopus; species Dryoscopus gambensis. The sequence continues at coordinate 161,042 of WEIT01040338.1, read as the reverse complement.
GTTCCTGTCCTCTGCCTGCCTTAAACTCCCTTTTATCTGGCTCCTGCCCTTTCACACTCAGCCTCTTAGCCAAAATTTTCAGTATGCACTTCCTGGCGTAATTTCTGGAATATTGCTTCATTTCCAGCCTGTGAAAATTATCAGCCTGGCTCTTTTGGATATTTTGTTCTCCTTTGATTTCCAAGACTGCCCTGCCAGAGCCACCTCCTTGCTGTTCCCACAGTGCATCCTCCTCCCAATTTCCAGTGAGAACCCAAAGGGACTAAGTCCCTTAAACTTGGGAAAAGCTCCCCTGGCATTCAGAAAGTCTCTTTAAAATGTTCTGTCACCATGAAGCCTACCATGAAGATTCTTGATAAGATCTAAGAACATACTTTCATGTTTGTCACTTGTGCTGGTTCATATCCAGACCTTGGGATGCAGTAAAAATGTGTGTATATAGATAGACATTTTTTAAAAATATATTCAAATGCTAGGATGTTAAGAAATATCCTAAAAAATCACCCTTCACTCAATTATTAATATCTATCAAGCAAGTTGGCAGGGACAAAAGTCTGCAATGTCTGGGAGTGAGCAAGAGCATGCAGTGTATTTTAGGATTCCTTAACCCCCATAGCTCAAAGATGGGTGGGCCATGGATTCCCATGGAAATAACTGGGTAGGAATGAATGCCTGGACAAGCAAGAACCAGAATAGCAGGGGGCACTGTGGGCTCCAACCAGTTATTCCAGTTACTGGCAGTCATTTTCTTCTTTCTAAAGAGCTGGCATTTGGTAAAGAACAGGGCAGATATGAAAGTTTTGCTGCTGATACTTCACAGCAGCATCTCCAGGTTTGACAGAGAGGCTGCTCAGTTAATTTTTAAAACTACGGCACCAATTTGTTTGTATTTTCAGCATGAACCTTCCACTTGCAGAGTCAGAAAGCCAAAGCCTACAGTCTGGTGACAATTCAGCAGGGAATACTCACAAGGTAAACTAGCAGCACTTCCTAGTGTCAGCGAGTAAACCCAGTCAGACAAACAGGTTGTTCCCACTGACGTCCACATTCCCGCTCCTTTAACCAAACTGAAAGGACTGGAGTGAATGGCCATGACAGAAACTGTTATTAAATGAAGTGGAAAGGGGCAGCAACAATGTTGGGCAAAGTCACGCCCCTTCAGCCCCGTTACTTTGTAGTTAGCCTGGCGCTGAAGCCCAAGGCTTTTCCCCTCACACATTTTGCCCAGGCAAATATAGATTTCTTCACAGTTGAAGCAATATTTAATCTTGGGGTTTTTTCCTTTTGAAAATCTACCAAGCTACCACACTCAATATTATTGTTTGATGCTCATCCCACAGAAATAGATCCATGCGCATATTGACGCCTTCACCAAGGGGAAAACATGGCACAGGTATGTACAGGTAATCACATTCCAACTTCTCTGAAAGATAATTTAAAAATAAGTTCTAGTTTAAATAACCTAATGCATCATCCAAAATAAAATGAATCAAAATTGGAACCATAGAATGCTTTAGGTTGGAAAAATCCTCTAAGATCCTTGAGTCCAACCATTAACCCAGCACTGCCAAGGCCACCACTAAACCATGTCCCCAAGGCCCACATTTGAATTTGTATAAGGGTACTTCCAAGCAGATACAAAAGCAACACATCTGGATGAGATATTAAGAGCCACAATTGTTAAGGCAATACTAAAACTCAAAAAAATCTACCGCAGGATGGTCGCAATTTCCAAGAACACAGTAAAAATGCACCCCAAGAAACTCACGCTGTAATAAAAAACTCTCTCACTGTTCCATGAGACTAGAAAAGCCTCCTGTTATCAGACAGTTCCAGTTCCACAGGTTCCCACCATGACTGAGACCCATTCGCCTCCCCAGACACACCTCTCCTCCACCTGTAACTCCTGGTTGCAGACACACAGTGGGGCTCCAAGGCACAAATCCAGACTGGAGCTTTGTCTCGCGGCAGACTTGGCCAAGCTCTTGAGAGTAAAATCAAAGATGGGCAAGAATCTGCCCAGAGGAAAAACTCAGCTCCCTCACTGTGTGCACAGCGTGTCTGGAAGCAGGATGGCTCCTCTTCACAAACATTTCCTCACAGAACCCTCTTTCTCCTCAGCGCCGTGGTTACACCCAGCTCGGGGTTACACCCTTACCTTCAGGAACGCTTTGTAGCAATGCGTTGCCCAGGATGGATTTACTGGGATATTTCTGTTTCCCAACAGTCATTGAAAACATAGATGTGTTTGATCCTCAGTCCTTAGTTTGCCTTCTCTCTGCAACCAGCTCAGGAGGCTGACCAACCCAAAATTCTGCATCAGGGAGTAAACACTCATCCAGGTATCCCCATGCAGTAGCCACAGGGAAAGGTGTGTGTGACACAGGAAGGGGCTCTACTGGGAGAAACAAGCACCAAGGACATGCAGATCATTTGTAACTCTATGCTCAGCTTGCACCTCAGAGGTCTGGCAATACTCTTTTATTTTTCCAAGTGCTCCCCAACTCTCTGTGCCTACCCTGTCCCCAGAGCATCCATTCTCAGCTGTTTTCTCTCCATCATCAGCTCCTGTGAGCTCCAGGCCTATTTCTCCACGTGCCCAACATCCCCAGCCCTGGAAAATGACTCAAGCACAGGGCACTTACAAAAGTTTGGCCTTGGCCTCAGCCAGCTGCTGTCTCCTTCCCACGCCACCGGAGTCAGCAGTGGAAATGCTGACAGTGTGAAGACAAGATGGCTTTCCTGCTCTCCGTGCCAGCATCACGGCAATCTCCAGCGGCCGGGAGGACTCCTGGCAGGAATCCCTGTGGAAGGACAGGAAGCATTAGTGAGAGCTGGCAGGGGCTTGGGGCCAGCCTACCACAACATCCCCTGCAGACGTTTCCACTGTGTCCAAGGCAGTACATTAAAAGATGAAATAAATGTCTTGGGACCTGCTCTCGTGTCCTGTGGGCTCCATACGGAAGAAATCCAATCACAGAGGACGCCTACGGCTGCAAAGGAAGTTTCTTGGCCCTTCAAAGCCCCTTTCATGGTGCAGCAGTTTGAGGCTCAACGCCTCAAAGGTGTCGATGCAGCAAGGTTTCCTCACTCAGAGAGAAATAGGGAGGAAAGCTGACCAAAATCCTTGGCATTTATCTGTGCCACAAAAACCTAAATAATTCTCTGCAAAAAGCTTTGCCCCTTATTGCCAAGCATTATTCTCTTTCCTTGTGTTTCACCATAGTTTTACTCCTCCATTTCCTCTAGATGCAGCAGAAATGCACCTAATTAGAAATTTAATGGCTTTAAGCTGAAAGAGAATAGTTTTAGATGAGATATTAGGGAGAAATTCTGTGATGGTGGTAAGGCCCTGGCACAGGCTGCCCAGAGAAGCTGTGGCTGCCTCATCCCTGGAAATGTCCAAGGCCAGGTTGGATGGGGCTTGGAGCAACCTGGGATAGTGGCAGGTGTCCCTGCCACGGCAGGGGATGGAACTGGATGGGTTTTAAGCTTCCTTCCAACCCAAACCATTCCATGATTCTATGAAAAATACACATCAGCCCGTGTAATTTGACAAAACAAAGCTGTCAGGTGCTCCTGGTCCATTAACTACTACAGGGAAAAAAAGTTAAATTCTCAGCCCTCTCCCAGATTTTATTCATTTTTCTGACAACCTGCTTACTTTTCCTACGGGAACTGAAACTTCCAGGTCAGGTTACGACATAAGCACATACTCCAAGAACCCACCAGCATAAACAAAATTTTAAATGCTTTCTGTGGTGATTACCTTGCTCTGGTAATGCTGGGCTTTAATTGCTGAGGCTGTGATTCCTTGTTCAGTTCCATGCAGCTGAACCATGTGCAGGGATGTGTCTGACATCAGTGGAGCCCCATCCAGGCGCAGTCATCTGCTCTCCCTGCCTTAATGCTGCCACACAGATGGATGAAATGGTCCTCAGAGAGATACATTAACAGGAATTATTTACCAGAAGAAAGATACTGCTCTATCATTCAGAGCTCCAGGCTGGAGCTGCTCCTTCCCATGCTCACGACTTCCACATCGGATCCTGGATGCACCCCACACTGGGGCTGCTGGTCAGGTGCAGGTCTGCAAGCACAAGCTGGCAACTTTTAAATCTGTGGGAAGCTTTAAGAAGATTCCCCTTTCCTCATTTAGCAGAGATCTCTCACCTGCCTCCATGCAGGACTGCTTATTCTAAAAATGTCTGGGCCCTTAACAGTGACTGCCTTAGTGAGGAACTCTCCACATGAATCCCAGGAATGAGGAGTTTGAGTGTGACTCTCTCATGCTGTGGTGGGCAAAAAGCCCCCAGTGCCATGATTCTGCCTTATGAAGGGCCTGACCAAACTTTAAAAAGTCAAAAGCAGCCAAGCACAGCGGATTTTAAGGGCTTAAGTCAAAGCCTGCATGATTTTCTCAGATTCCCGCACAGTAAGACACCTTTTCACAAAATCTGACTTTCAAACTGCAGTCAGAACTTCTGGAGTGACTTTGAAGCCCCAAGGTTCATCTTCAAGTGTCATCAGAGTGTGCAGGCAACAGAACCCACATTCCCACATCACTCCCAAAGAGGGATTGGATCCATGCAGGATTTGCTAACAAGGAAGGGGAATCTACTGGTGAATCCAATTTCATCAGCCCCCACCACTGCCCAGCCACGTGTCCACAAACCACCAGCAACATTCAGCATGACAAGGGAAGCATGAAACTGCAGTTGGGAAAATTCTGGCAGAGAAGGGAAATGTAGGCTCAGCTATTTATAAGTGAAGTCTGGAGTCAGCTTCAGTGATCGCCCTATAAATAGTGGCTTGCCTGAAATCCAAGGCAGAGGATCTGGTATTTCATACACTCCTGCTCCTTGTTCTAGAGCAGCAGGTTTCTGCAGAATGCTGCTTTTCCCCTCTTGCTGTGGTACTATTTAAAAGCTTTGCGAAGTTTACTCCTACACGCTTCAATTCAAGGTCCAAACATCTTTATTCCACAAGGGGAAAAAAATCAAGAGCATTATTTAGCCCTTTGCAGAAAGGATATGAAGGGAAATCTTCTCCAAGGCTGTACCTACAACATTTCCTTCGAAATTTTCACTTCTTCCTTGAAAAGTCCCTTTTGCAGGAGAAAACCCTGCGGCAAACCCTGGAGGGGAGATGGGAGCCTCATTAGCACAGCAGCTAAGGTAGGAGGAAGGTTTAAAAGCCTGCTAATATTCTGATAATAACAGTTTCCCCACGCCTCGAGGATCCCAGCCATCTGTTGGAAATTTCATCACAAAGCAGCATCAGTGGATGGCTGAGGGGGGAATGGTGAATTGCAGAATTAAATCTTAATTGTGGGCTAGTTTCCTTGGAAAACTCTCAACTTTTATCTTTATTATAGTTAGCCAGAGGTCACAATGTCTAAATTCCTGTGTTTCAGTGTGTATGTTATTCCCAAAACTGCCAAAGCCTAGAACAAGTTAGAAGGCTATTGTTTAACACACTCTCCCTCTAGGAACAAAAACAAAGTGAGAAAAAACAGCTAAACTCACACAGCAGGTGATGCTTCTTGCATCCTTCCTCTCCAGGAACCCTGGCTCCTGGAAGGCACCTTTGTTTCCAGTTAACCGAGTGATCATCTCATCTTCAGAGGTTATGACTTTTTATCCAGGGTATTTTCATGAGAAAAAGTGTAAATATTTCAGAGCCAAACAAACTGATATTTCCCTGTGAGCCATTGGGATGAACTCAGCACACTTATTCCTACCTGGAAAACACCAGGTAAATATCGTGCTCTGTTTCTGGGGAAGCAGCAGTTCCAAACCCACACGGGATCCTTTGGCACCAAAACTGGGGTTTTTTCAGGGAAAAAAATATCCAGAGGTTTCTGCTTTTGCAGGCAATCCAGTTTTGTATAAAAGACTGCTATTAGGGGAAAAAAACCTCCAAAATGGCCATTAGGAAAGTCAGAAAAGTGGGAAGCTGATGGGAGGAGAGGCCCTGTGAAATCAGACTGCCTTTGCTGCTTTTCCCAGTTCCCAAGTGCTTTTAGAGCCTCTGTGCCACCCCATGGAAAATGGCATAAACCCAGGGGACAGCACAGCGATTTTCTCAGCCAAAAGATGAAATTTTTAAGCATCTGACAGACCAAAATTTGATGTTTTTTTCCTGCATTCCCATTCAAGGTACCACAAACCACTTTCCAACTCAATGCTTTGATCTGCTCTAGCCAGTGGAAGCCTAGAATGGAAAAATGGCCTTTAATACGTGACAAGAGAGTCTGATGTCAGAATTTCAAGATGAAATACACGTGGAATGGTAAAGATTTGCGATGCACCTTTCCCCTCAAGTGCCTGGAACTCACTGTTTTATGTATATAGTTATTCAAAAGCGATATGTATGTTGTTGAATAAAAACAAATGTGGGTTACATTAAACAGGTGTTGTGGTACAAGGAACCAGAACTTGTGAAACGCACACAAGAAGAATGTCCCCAAAGTTTGCAAAGAAAATAAAGGGCAGGATTTTTGGGACAGCACACCCCACACTGGTTGTGGTCCTTGCCCAACCTTGTAAACACAGCTCCACACTACAGAAACAAACTGGAGCTGTGTTTACCCGGGAGGAAGTTGTAGCTTGTCAGGATACAGTTGTATAAATAATTTAAAAAATAACCCAGTACATACTGCTTGTCCTTTTAAAAAGGAAAATAATAGAATGGAAAATTCTATTTTCCCACTGTGCACAGAAAGTCATTCAAGTGTCTATGACACACAGGCCAATGCTTGCTGGAAGTTTCCTTCCTTGAGCTTTGGATCAGGTCCATGGTGAAAACAGGGAAAGTCATTGGCATCTTTCCAATTAAGGTGGAAGAACTCAGCACGCACTTATCACTTGGAATAAAAGTTCTGTGTTTATGATGCAAAACAGGGAAGGGAAGTAAGGGTTAAATGTAACAGCAAATCAATACAGCATGAAAATGCAGATTTTTTTTTTTTTTTTTTTTTGGTGACCTCCAGGTNTTTTTTTTTTTTTTGTGTGTGACCTCCAGGTGTTTTTGTTTCATATTAGAATGAGAGATTCACAGGGAGCTACAGGAAAAAAATAATAATTAAAAAACACCCAAATGTGATAGAGGTAACTTTGGATATCCCTGCTTACCCTTGGAGTTCTGGTCTCATCTCACCCATTTTTCTCCCATGTTTTGCCACTTCCACAGTGGCTGATATTCCCTGACTTAGAACCCTGAGCTGCCGGACACAGGAAACCAGCCTGGAGCTTTCCTTTCTCATAACAGTTGTTCCTGAAGAGGCCAAGATGGAAATGAGATCCAGATTCAGATCCATGCTTCAAAGAATGGCAATTTTTCCTAAATTCCTTTGTCCAGATGAATCCATATGGGCGAACTGCTCTCTGCAGAGTGTTCCCATGGAGCAGGGAGTGCCCAGGGACAGCAGCCTGGAGGGTGCCAAGGCTGCAGCTGTGCAAGGGAAGGGTCATCCCGCGAGCCCGAGCTCGGAGCTGCCATCCCCACATTGCTCCCCAGGCCACCACAAGGCACTGCCGGCCCTGCCCATCCCAATCCACACTCCAAACATTGCCAGGTCTTTGGGAGAGGTGTTTCAATGGGATTTCAAGGGACCCACTCAAAAGCAGGCTGGCACTTTCCGTGCTGGCTGAGGGGAAAGCTGCGCACGGCAGGAACGTGCCGAGGACATCCCGCATCGCCTGGAGCAGGGAGAACACCCAGGCCTGGGATTTGTCATTATTTATTTATTTCACAACATTTCTAGTGCTTATTGCGACTGATGGGTGTTGGGTCGGGAGCAGAGAATGATGCCTGAAGTTTTTTCATATTCCAAGGAGCAGCACAGTGAAAAGTGTGGAATTTGCTTTGTGTTTTTACCCAGAAAGCTTTTCTACAAATCATTTCTGTCCTAGGACAGACTAAAATATTTTATCACAAGAGGTCCAACTCACTACTAACATAAAGGTCACCAAAATGTGTTTTATCAGGGTTTTCCTTATAGATTTTAGAAGAGTAATTTAAAATTTTACATGTTCAGATATCTTCATAACTGACTTTGACATTATGACAAGGGGAGAATCTGGGTCAACTCCCAGTCCCACTCCCCCTATTGTTTTCCAGGAGAAAATTATGCCATTACTTCCGTTGTTACTGGGAATGCTGCTGGAATGTTGCACCTGCTCTTGAGGGCTACTCTTGAAAAAAAAAAGAAGTTTAGTACAGGGGAATGATCAGACAGAAGTATAAAACAAGTTTCCTTTTAGGAAACAGGTAAAAAGTTAATTATTGTTAGAAATTCAAATGTTGAATTCAGCCAGCAGCTCCAAAAGATACTGGGGAAGAGGAAGACATAGGTGTGTAATTCCATGTGAAACCAGGCTAAAAATGACAGTAAAATAGTCCAGGTTTGTTCTTGTTCTTATTCCCTCTGCTTCAGTGAAGTCAACAGCTGAAGGAAGGAAGCTGGAAGCCTTCTCTGCCTCTCTGTACCCCTGGATAGTTGTCCAAGTCCTTCCCTGGACGGAAAGGCCTCTTTGCATCCCTTAGTCCAGAGACCAAAATGTCAGTGCTGCCTCTTTAACTCACAGCTGGAAGTTTGTGATAAGGAAAAGCAGGAAACAATCTCACAAATAAACAAAGACGTGTTCAGGGTGGATCCACATCCACCTAAAAAGGGAGACTTTCCATTATGGAATGTACCTAGCAATAATCCATATCTGCTTTTCACAGTAAAGCCATATTCACTCAATGTATTTTTTGCACTAAAGTTCATCAAAGCTCCCAATCAGGTCTTTGCTACAGCGCAGAAAAGCAAAGCATAATCTCAGTTTCCATTCCAGAGCTGTTGTTTGGAAATATCTTATTATCTTTCCATTAATTAAACTAAAATAAAGGTATGACTAATATACTTTAATTGTTCACATAATGACAAAAAGAAAAAGTAAGTTTATTTTCTTTTTTAGCCATTGAAAAATGCTTTAAGATGCATCTGAGACCTCTGAAAGGCAAATATAAAAATTCACTCATTTTCCATTCTTCTGCAGTCTTGCAAGATTCCAATCTACCTCCTCTACAGGAGGATCTGGTTTGGGATGGGGTGGAAGTGCAGTGAGGGAGTGGTGCAAGACAAGAGGAGGATGTTCACCTTCTCCCCTCATTCCAAAAATCAACAGCACTTTGGGAAGCCCTGGAGAAATCCACTAGCCTATGTTGCAAAATGCCTGGTGTTATCTGGCTACTTAGGCTTTTGGAATTCAGATCTTCACACAAAGTGGAAAACAAAACAACGTGCCAAAGAGGAAACTCTTGCTAGGAGAGGGGACACGGAAATGGAGCTCTTCACCTCTGTGATGAACCCTTCAGTCGTGGCTGAAGCACAGCAACACAGGAGGGTGGAGAATCCTGCAGAGCCAGGCCTGGGGTTGTATCTGCACTGTGCATAAACACAGAGCTTCACTTTGCTTCCATACTTAGGATTTTCCATAAGGCATCGATTTCACTCTAAAATATGACTTTTACATAACCAGTACATTCTGTGCAAAATTGGTTAACTCCATGCCCTCAAAATATCATGCGCTTTCCAGCATATAAATCCCAGACCCTGACATCTAAAGAATGCTTGGCAGATCCAGCAAGAAGCACAGCCAAGGGAGAAGTCAAAGGTATTTGTTAGGTTTGCAGCCAGCCAAGAATATTAACACCTTGCCCAAACTTAAAAGGAAGAAAATTGTTGTGGTGCATGTGAAGAAGTGATTTTAAGACAGTTTTTATGTGTTCTGCAAAAGATTTGTGTGCTGGATTGGCTTTGGATGCACCGTCATGGGGAGAACCCTCCAAGAGCTGCAAATATTCATTCAGAGTCTTGGCTGGACTTGGTAACCTCATCTCAGGACAGAACTATTTTCATGTGTGCACATAATGGAATTATCTGGAAGCCAGGAGAGCTGAAAGAGAGAGAGACACTCCCGACACAGGTGACAGCCTGCCTTATCTCAGCTCCATTTCACTGAGTGTCTCTTCAGAAAACTGTCACCGACAAAAATCTTTCCAGTGCCTTGGACTAGAGGAAAATGGGAGTGGAAGGAATCCCAGAGGACTGCTATTCCTAGGGCACACCCAGACCTGTGTTTGAGATCCTTCTTCTGACAGGCCTTCACTCACAGCCTCCACAGTGCTCGCTCTCTTCTCTATGCACCTCTTCAGTTTTTCCAACGCTAAAAGTTTGCCCTAAAATCCAGCTCAAATGATGGCACATCCTAAAGCAGGACAGTGGGATTTTCATGCTGTATTGGCATGCCCCAGATTTTTACTGCCGTTACTTCAGAGTAGTTTTGCACCAGCTGAGGGGCCCAGCCGCGGGCAAGCAGGGCCCTGCAGAATATCCCCCCAGATTTGACAGAAATCAGGACATCTTTTCCTACAAGTTCAGTAGGGATCCAGGCGAGATTTGAGTGGATTTTGCAGACAAACCCTGCGGGAGCAGCGAGGGAGCAGCGCGTCGGCTGCAGGGCTGGGAGGAGCGGAGCCCTCCGTGCCAGGAGATAGCAGAGGCCACGGGGCTGGCCCCGGCCCACTGGCCTCCTTCCCACTCCTCAGAGCCAGCAGGTCTCCACCCAGGACACAGCCTGGGACTTCCCACCCTTTTCTAAAAGGCCAGCAGGCTCCAGGGTTTATCCTGAAGCCTCAGAAAAGATCCTTGTTTTCATCTGCGCCACTGCTCACAGCCTACAGGACAGCATTGCCTCCATAGCAGATTTTCCAGTGGTTTCCCAAATACTTCATTGATTTCGGCATATTTCAAGCTATCAGTATAATTCTCACATTTGAAGGAAAAATCAGATTTTCTTCTCTTCCCCCTGCCTCCCTTCCTGTGTCACGTCATTGCTGCCTATGTCCAGGCTGCAGGACAAATCCATTGTCCCCAAGGAACAAGCAGAGGCCTGAAGATCAGGAACAGCTTCCTGCCTGCAGCCAATTCCCACGGGGAAGGCTGGAAATGGGAGCAAGCAGGCAGAGAGTCAAAAGCGCCTTCTAGAATCATCTGGTCCCTGATGACCTTGGAACTCCAGGAGAGATTTGGGGCCTCCAAAGATGATCCCTCCTCCAGCTTTTCCAACGATGCTCACGCTGCCAGGCCAGGCTTGTGCACCGGAGAGGAGCCAGTGGAACTGATTCAGCTGCCACCAAGCGAGGGAAAGCCTTTCTGTTCCTTCCTGCAGTTCCACGTGCGCATGGAAAGCTGACTCTCTAAGGAACAGCACCCAAGGGGTGGTCAAGCAGAGCAGATGTAGATATTTCAGGACTGAAGGAACAGGGACTTCACAATTAGGAGTAATTGCCTGAATGGCCCTCTTCCATAGGCCACAACGTCCCCCATCACATTTCCTTCCCCAGCAATAAATCCTGGGCAAACTGGATTACATCTTGGTTAGGTTTGTCTTCCTTAGAGATTTGGAGGTACCAAGGGGAAGAGAATTCATTACTCATTCCTTATGCAGCCTATTACATTTTTGCAGTGATTACTTACCCTCCTTGTTGAAAACAAAAAACCCCTCAGAACAAATAAAAAATACCAAACCACTCCTCTGACTAATGCAACTTTCCAGTGCTCTCCCACCTCCGCAGATGAAGAGCTGCTTGTGCAATTTTAATTCAGCCCTCCCTGTGTTATGAACTATTACACACTATTTTTCCCACTGGGCCCCAGCCTTCTCTCTGTCTCCAGGAAAAATGATCCCTAATAGCAACGAGCAGACATTCTTGTTTTCTCCTCATTTTTCTACATGTTACTTGATGCCGGGCTTTCTGCTCCTAATGCTGATTTCTCATCTCTGTGCTAGTTTTTGGGTTGGTTTTGGTTTTCCTGGTGCTCATGACTAATACCCTGCTGCTTCCTAGCCCTCCCTGTCAATCCTCATTATTTGGCTTCCAATCTGTACCTCTGTTTATCTAGTCAGACTCAGGCTCCATGAAACCCGTTTCATTCATGCTGATCTACTAAATTCCACTCCACCAGACCTCACCCTTGCACCGATACATCCCTGAAACTGCTGTCTCCTCCTGCCTCTGTCAGAGTCAGGCTGCCTAGCCTTGCTGGCTGCCTTCAGGGACACCTTTCAGCAGCCTGTGGAGCAGCAGCCCCTTGGAAATGCCCCTGTGGCCTCAGTTTGGCTTCCCAGCCACCTGTCACCCCTGGACCAGGCCATTCCTTGCTCAGTGTTCAACCTGGTTTCACTCAGAGATTCACCCAAGGCCGGTTTCACCACAAAGACTCTTCCCTGACAAACTCCAACAAGCCTCTCCCTGCTAGAAGGTGGTGTTACTGAGGTTTTATAATGTCTAATTTGGGTTACTTTCACAGACGTGGCAAATCACACATCTGTGGTAACCACCTTCCTAAAGAGCAACTCAGTAAAGTTTAACCAATCTATTAAAAAACCAAATCATATAATGTGGGACACACTTGGTTGTGAGGAAGAGCTGAAGTGCTTTTGTTGAAAGTTAAAAACCCACAGCAAATGCAAGTTCAACCTGAGCCTGACACTGAGAGCAGGATACTTCGGTCTGAAAAGTTCAAATCTGAAATTCTCGAGCTACTGGAAAAGGGGAATTGGAACTCTCAGACACTGTGAGTTTGTCATTGATTGGCACAGACACCTGAACTTTCTATAATATGTTTTTTCAACAGTTGAAGTTTTTGGGACATGTCAGTGTGTTAAGACAGTCTCTGCATGCAGCTTTTCCTTTTGAGATATTTTATCAGATGTCATTTTTGTGAAAAGACAAAACCTGTTCCCACCCTTCTGATCTCAGCTGAGTGGGAACGGCTGCAGCAGAGCAATCACCTCCAGAAAATTACAGGCAATTAATTCCACCAGATGCTCCCCTCTCCTGCAGCTCTGTTTAGGAAACACTCAGCCATGTCAAGCTCTTTTGGGTATTTTTACACTGCTCAGAGCCAGGCCCTGTGGCTTTCACACCAACCTGCTCTTCTGCCCACCTCCAATGATGCTAGAAAGGATTTTCCTTAACCAAAAACCAAAACCAAGTGCCCAGCCTTTCCTGTTCCAGAGAGAAGTGATGTAAATGGATTGCTAAGCCTAAAAGTCCATCACCGACGTTTCCTAGGATGGGAACATTTACTTATCTTCTCCTGAGGTCACAGCTCAGCTGTGCAAACCAGGAACACTTCTGAGCAAGCTAACAAACCTGCAGTTAATACCCAGGAATTGTCTAAGGGAGCAGCCTGAGTTATTCTCACAGTCATAACAGAAAGACAGGAGTGCAAATTATGTTTAACCCCCATGCAGCCTGTTGAGCAAAAAACAACTCTGGCTATGCTAAAGAATAGCAGAGCTGGGAGAAGAATGGCCTAGCAATTGAAAACAGGCCTCGTGATTCCAAATTAATGTCAGAACAAGGCATGGGCTCACACAATGTGGATGTCCTCTGTGGATCTGGGTGTATCTGTGACTCTGACCTGGCATGCAAAACTCTGAGATCCTCCACCTCCCACTTCCGTTCAGGCACAATAAATCAGTCACAGTCATGCACCAAACACTGAGGAAATGGTTAAGAAGTCTCCACACCCTATTCTCTCTGTCCTTTTCCTGACTGTTTGGAGCCTCCCAAGTCCCTCGTAGTTGCTCCAAACTAATTGCAGTAAGATGTCCTGTCATGACAGAGAAATCTGCACGTTAAGCATCTGCGGGGTTTCTGCTCTGAGTTCTCGAGGGAGTCCCATGGCAGCACAGGCTCTGCAGCACTTCCAGGGATGAAATGAGCCCTCACTCATCAGAGAGAGCACCACTGGTCCATAGGCTTTGAGGGTTATGGATGTCGGGATGGACAGACAGCCCCTTTAAGCCTAGCAAAGGCTTAGCCAAGTGTTGAAAATAATTTGCTTTAAGTTAGCAGCAGTCTCTAGTGATCATCTGAATCTAATTTATCATCTTAAGTCCATGGAGTTTGGCCAGTCTTAGCATTCCCACTCCTTGCATGGGAATCTCTGCTCACTACTAACTGATATTATATATATGTATATATATATATATATACTGTTATTATTAAGACTGAGATTCAGCACAAATCCACCAGACTATTCACACCCTGGTCAAGTCAGATGCTCCTTTGTGGTAGCACCAGAGGCTGGACCACCGACACACTGCACTCACACGTTTTACTCCAAGGAATAAAGTGTACATGGAAATTGGAGAGCAGGGCAAGGTGGCAAGACTGGCAGTGCTGAGCTCCTCTGAAGTTTCACAGCTCTGAAGAGAAGGTTTTCAAGAGTCCCACGTAATTCAAAGTGATGTGATTTTTTAATTGCTGCAGAAAGAGCTCAGCGAACAGACATACGCCTGCCTTTAGATCCTTGCTTTGTTCCTGGTCCCCAGATATCATCAACACTGCCATGAAAGAGCTGTGAACTGGAAGAGCAGTGCAGACATTGAAATGGAAATGAGGATACAATCATCTCGCCTGGCTCCCGGCGCTATTACGTACCCCCAGTGACTTCTGAACCAGTGGAGGGCTTAACAAAGCAGGGCAGAAGCACTCGATTCTTACGGACATGTGTTTACCCTGCAGATGTATCGGGATGGCTCCAACCGGTGCGGTAGGAAGGATGTGGGATAATTTACAATAACAAAGTTAAGTGTGTGTTGTTCCGCTAAACTCTGCTCATTGGCCTCAGATCCCGCTCTCGTCGTGCTCAAGAGCCCTGCCTTACCCTCACGGATGCTGGAGTGCCTCGAACTCGGGCTGGCATTGTGGGAATCTCAAGAGTGGCAACAAGAGCCGTCCTGCGATGAAAAACACTCCTTGGGCGAGGGGAGATGCTCTCACTGGTGTCCTGGAAAATGGCTCATGCTAAATTGGACCAACTCTGCACGAGTTCAAACAGCTTCAGCTGTTCCATGTGTTCCACGAATTCCACGTGAGTCACTCCACCTGTCCCAGGTTTGGGGTTTCTGGGTGTCTCTGCCCCAGCACTTCCAGGAATGTGCTGTCATCCCCTGCACGTGTCACTCCGGCTCGGACTGGCTCCACTGCTGCCCGGAGCTCCCGATTCACCACTGGCTGTGCCTGCCCCTGGCCCCCAGCGCTCCCCTCCCGGCCTTGCCTCCCTGCTGCACTGTGCCAGGAACATCCAGAGGTTCTCCCGCCTGGCTCCGACACACATCCTCGGGACAGCTCCACCCCAGCGTCACTCGCTGTGAACAAAAAGACTCTCAGTGACGCTGACAGTCATTTCCTTTCAGGTCCAGGACAGCGACCTCCCCATTTCACTGGTGTCAGTCTGGTTCAGCTTTTATGTTGAATTCAAACCAGAAGGGCACTCTGCCCAAACAGTTAAATCCCAGCCATATTCACCTTTGCTTTGACCAATAAGGCTTCACATCATTCTAATCCATAAGAAGCTGCTCCAGAGATGGATCCATTCCATACAGGGTTTTATTTTCATTTACCCAAGTGCCCTTTGATCTTGTGGATCTCTGTATTTAATTATGGGAGCTGAACAAGGTTCATATCATATCTCCTGGTGCACTTTGCTCACGTCTGGCTTTTCTTTTTCTGTTTGGGGAAGGAGAGTGCAATTCTTGGAAGCATAGCTCTTTAATTTTAATATACTACAAATGCAAGACTAAGCTCACCTTCAAGTGCTCCTCATTGTTGATGCATGAATAAACAACTGGCAGGGGAAGGAGAACATTGCAAAAAGGTGCTTCTAGATGAATATGCTCAGCAGCCATAAAGGACCTCAGTGATTTCCTGGGGCAAAAAGGCCTTGGTTGTACTGCTGTGCTACTTCCAACCAGCATAAATGTAGTACTTGACAATTCTCCTTGACTGCTGGAAAATAACAATAAAAAGATTAAAACCAAAACAGAACTAGAAGTAAGAGAAGTTTATGTTGGAGCCCAAATTTGCAGTCCAGAGCATGGAGGGAAAACTGTCATTCTGCAGTGAGCAGAACAGGTAAAGAACTGGGATACAACAGAAAAGGAAGCTGGGAAAAATTCCTCTTCTTGCATTTCTGCTTCTCTGTCTGACCTCTTCTATTTGTAGCCCAGAACATTGTGGGATGCACTGACAGAAATGTGATCATGGCAGACATAAATTATTGCACAGGCAGGTCAGGACTTGGATCATGGATCTTCAGTGAAATGGAAACACTCCTTGGGACTCCAGGCCAGCTTCAGGCAAGCTTTGTACCACCAGAACATTAAGGATTGAGGATTTGTCAAAGAGCTTGGATCCTGAGCTGGAGAGCTCCTCATTTCAGCACAGCAGCTGCACTGTGGAGTTCACCTTTGGGCAGGATCTTCCCGACCCTTGTGGGCAGTGCCAGGCGCTGGAACCAGGCAGCCAGACACTGTTATCAGGGCAGCAGTGAGTACTCTGCTCCTTGGCCAATTAGCTGAGCTAGTACCCCTCTCAGATGACTTATTTTTAGTCCTTGCCTGCAGGGAACTGAGCCCTTATGAGGCTCTGGAATGGGTCAGCTGGAACAGGCTCTTACATTATGTATGTAGCAGCTGTTCTTGGCAATATCCACGGGCTGGGACTGAGACACCTGCAGGACCACCTTCGCTGTGCCTCGTACCTGCTGGTTCCAAGCCAGCACTGAACAGCACCCTCCTTGTGTCATCTTAACTCACCACAGGGGTTTACAGTGTTCCCTAATGGATAAAACCAAAATCTGTGTCTAAAATTAAGCTTCTGCATTAGCTATGCATGGCACAGCTCATTAAAAATGGATCCTCCTTTCAAGCCCTGACACATACATAGAGAAATATATTGCTCCATACGCACAAAGTACTGGAATAAAATATCCATTACCTGCATGTCCCTGCTTCAGCACAGGAGCAAGGAATGTGGTGGTGGTTACAACAGCAGATTTGGCTGTCCTGCCACAGATTGTCCCTGCTGCTGGGTTATGCTCATAAAGCCCTTGGGAAGGTGGAGGAAGTGAGGTCACTGAATGGCTGAGTGTCCCGTGGACACAGAGTCCCAGGCCATGGGAATGAGCCTTTGTCCCAGAACAATCCAACTCGGACTGCTGCTCCTTTGAAGGTCACCCAGAACAGGAGAGCAGCAGCGCTGGAGAGCAGCCAACCTCTGCAAGCAGAAAACGGTCACAGGTACTAAGGAGAGTTTTGCTATGGAATAATGAGCTCACAAACTTGTTCCTCCAGAGCCAACAAGCAGGACTGCGAGGTCATTCACAGCAGAGCCCTGTGCCACAACCCTAAAGGCAGAGGGCTTCTCACTCCAAAAATTCTCCATGCCCACACATTTCTTGAAAGGCCAGCTGCTTTGCTATTATTGTTATTATTACTATTATTATTATGCTAACATAGTACTACTACTACTACTATTACTACTAATAATAGTTCTGCCTCATTAACCAAATGAGGGCTGCTACTCTCTTTCTGAACACATTGTCTCACACGGGGAAGACAATGCACTGGTTTATTGGTATCTGCTGCTTCTAATCCAGGTGTTTGCTACAGGTTAAGTGTATGAGGGAAAAATCACACCCAAATATTTTAGCAAACTATCTGCATGATGGTCTGTGAAAATGGTGATGAACCAAGGCACAGAAGAGAATTGGGAGTCCCAGGGACAAGGACAGCAGAATGTAATGCTCATTTATCTGTTGTGGGTCCACGCCCTGTGTAGAGAAGACAGACTTCTTACAACTTGTTTCTTAATATCTGGGAGTAGTGCATGAACCAACATTATTGAAAGAAAAACAAAAAAAAAGATAGTGTCTTATGTGCTGTAATAGGATTAAACTGTTTTTCAAGCTCAATTAGCTGACTCACAATTTTAACTTGCTAGCAAGACAGCAGCAAAGCAATTCGTGGGATAGATGGCAAATACCTCCTCAAAAGGATGAATTCTGCAGCGTGTGAAGTTGCAGGCATGTGTGAGCGAGCTGCACACAAACCAAGCAGTTCGGGCTTCACCAAAAGATTTGGTTTGTACCTGTCATTTGGTCACAGAAAAGACATCATTTACTCAGTAGGTTCTTGCATTAATCCTGCAGCCTGAGGCTCCTTTTCGGAGTAACTCGCTAGACAACAGGTCTGTGTGAACAAACACAGATTAAATCCCCTGTGTACACGCCCAACATTCGTTCTCACCGAGTTCTCTACCAAATCCCTTCAGCTGTAATTGCTGCGCTCCAGACCCATCGCGTCATCGCCGGTGCCGCAGGCTCAGGGACCAATTAGTGACACAAGCTCCTGTCACCTAGGAGATGGGAAGGCAGTGTCTTAGCGTTCCCATCTTCAGAGACTCTCCCTGAGACTGGATTTGGGCTCTGCATGACATTTCACCACACCGGCAGACTCCCAGGACAGCTAATTAAATATTATGCCTGGCCATAATATTGCCACAGTTATGGTGGCGCCTTGAACTCATGAGAAGCTTTAAGGATTCCTACAAAGGAGGAAAGCAGCGTCCTTACAGAGGAAGTGCTGATGCTCCTAAAAATTGTCTGGCTCACTGTCACCCTGTGGCTGGGGAGCTGAGAGCCAGGGATCAGAGCTCTCCCCAGTCCCACCTGAGTGCCTAAAGCCCATTACTCTGTTCTAGCAAATTCCTTCCTGTCTTTCTGGTAAGGAGAACGAAAGTTTGAAATGCACAGTTTGAGACACAGGTCATGGTGATGCTGCCAGGATATGTTGCCTTCGCAATGCTTATATGAAAGGTTACTATAAAATCATGTAAATCCACGGTGTATTGACCCATTTCAGTGACCGGAGTAGCAATTGCTCCATGAAAACGGTTTATAGCTCAGCAAAGCACCCCAAGTATGCAAAAAGCATTAGAAAATCATTCTCTATTAATTATTTAAACAGTTATTTTTCTGTAATTTTGTATGGCTGGGATTACTCTGATTCTTAGGTTTAAAAATGAACACGTCCACAAGTGCCAGTGTGGGAGAAGGTTCTTTTTTAAATTGATTTGGATACTCAGCAGCAGAATAAACATTGCTCGGATTGCCCATCTTCCACCTTGGCATTTTATTAATGTTTAATTGACATTTGCAGTGAATAAATGTTTTAGTGTTTCCTCTGTATTGTTCTCTCACAAGAATAATTCTGGAGCAGCTGAGCCCAGTGAGTATGTTACATATCCCACCTTCAGAGACATTCCATGGTCCAGAGCTGTTTCCAGGCAGTCTGCTGCAGGGAGGAAGGAGCAGGGAAAGAGACTGAGATCAGTGCCAAACCTGTGTGCAATGATCACCTTCCCCATGCACCTCCTTCACTGCTTCTTGGCATCTAAAAATTCCGATTAGGACTTTTTAAAGATCCCATTGCTCTCACATCTTCTCTCAAGTACTGGCAAATAGGTTTCACACTGAAAAATGTTCTTTTTGAGGAGAGCTGGAGGGAGATTGAAGGCAGAGAGAAGACTACAGGCACAACTGCATTGACCTGTGCTATGAAGGGGGTCTAGACCACCTGTCGAGCTCCCAGTGCATCTCTGTTTAGTTACTGTTAATTTAAATAACTTCTTGGTCAGGACAGTGATCAGGACACCAGCACTTACTCTACAGGATGATTCCCTAGAGCAAATTTCAAACCTTTTGGTCACTGTGTTTGGGGTTTACTCACTTCATATCAGATACTCCTCACTTTCAGCCCTGGTCTGACCACAGTGTTTCACAGACACTCTGTGGTTGCACAAACCACTTCCCCTGCCATGTGCAGTGACAGCAGTTGTATTCACAGAGGAGTTCTAGTAGGAACTTCCATGGGTCACAGCTTAATCCCTGCTGATCTGTGCCAAAGAAATGCAACGGCAGGGCCGGGGCCTTTTCCAAAGACTGCAGTTTTGTCCTGCCCCCATTACTTACTGCAGAGGGGGAATGTGTGTTCAACCGGGGCTCCACTCCTTTTGTTAGGCTCGAGCCACTGACGCTGCAGTTTCATTAACTTGGGACTCGCTGAAAGCCGCGGCCCTTGGAGACAATTGGAACACAAAGTGCTGCCACCCGGCCGGATCCAACTGCTGCTGGCAGCATTTTCATTCACTCCAGCCCCACCCTGGAACTAAAGATTGACCGGAAAAGACTTCGTAGTACAAGTTATTTTGATTTTCAAGCGTGTTCTGTTCCCCACAGTGGCTGCTGCTTTACTGAAGGTGCTGAGCATCAGCTGCCAGGATGCACACAGATAATGGCACATGCCATGGGAACGTGAGGCTATCCCTGCTCCAGTTGCCATGGAAAACGACAGCACGGTGTGATGCTCCAGTGAGGCCATCTCAGGCTGCTTCACTGCCCTTCACAAGCAGCCCTGCAGAGAGGAGACGTGAAATTCCTCTGTGGGATGCAAGGAACAGCCCCCACACCTTGCCTCAGCACTGCAGGTTGGTGACTCAAAGCCTGGGCAGGACACCATTCCCAGCCTGGGACTGGCTCTGGAAGCTGGTGATAAGCCATAACATCACATATTGCAGCTATTTTGGCTGAATTCCTGCATTATGGAAGGATGGAATTGATGAACTTGCCACTGGACTGGAAGCAGACATGTCCCCGTGTCCCAGTCAGCTGAGAGCAACACAACGTTTTAGGCTGTGCATTGCAATTACAGCTGCTGATTAATTGTGAGGGGCTCCATTTTTAGCAGTGAAGGAGGTGCATGGGGAAGGTGATCATTGCTCACCCAGACAGATTAAATCTCACAAGTTCTGGTAAATCTGTGCTATGGAGACAATAACAAGGCTAATCACTCGTTGTTTTTATTCCACAGCAGAAATGCAGAAGCCTTGAATAATGAACCACCTTCAGCTTGTCTAGACTGAGGTTTCCTGCACACTGTGGAATCTTCTCCCAGGTTTCTTTTCACACAACTCTGCATGTCCAGGTGTGCAAACAGATTGGTAACTCATATCACAGAGCGACAGACACACAACCCAGACACACTGAGCAGCACAGATCCCAAAGGAACTCCTGGTGACTGAGCTCTGGACAACAGGCACATGTGTCTGTCTAACTGATCCCTACTCACCATTCCAAAGCACCTCTCTAAGGAGAGAAAAAGAAATAAATCTATGTTCCCTGAAGCTGCTCTCATATTTATATTAAAAAAACATGGACACCCAATTGACAAGAGCTGCCTGGGAAGGATGAGTGTGTTACAGAGCAAACAATGCAGCCAGGAGCTGCCAGAAGCCTCAGCCACAGGTTTTGTCATTTTATGATCAGCTGAAGCAGCAGTAAACTGAGTTCAGTGCAAGATCCTTCCCTGTGAGGGTGGGGAGGCCCTGGCACAGGTTACCCAGAGAAGCTGTGGCTGCCCTGGATCCCTGGAAGTCTCCAATGCCAGGTTGGACAGGGCTTGGAACAACCTGGGATAGTGGAAGGTGCCCATGGCAAGGGGTTGGTCCCTGCCAACCCAAACCATTCTGTGATTCCACTGTTTCCCATCACCTAAACCAGGACAGGGCTTCCCAGCTGGTGCAAGGATACTTCCAGGGCAGGATTATGGAGTCTGCTCCAGTGAAACACCCTCTCAGGGCTGACAGCTGAGGCACACCCGCTCTGGGCAGTTGCTGTGCTCTGATGCACATCAGCAGCCAAGGGCAGCAGGGTCTGTCGCTTGGCACCTCCCCACTGTGCCTGTTGGGTGGCTGCAGGCTGGGCTGCTGTCCTGTGACAACGTAACCAGTGCTTTCATCCTCCTGTTGCTGCCTCACAGGATTTTTTAGCTGGCAGATGAATGAGCCAGACATGCTGAGCAGCACAGCTCCTGAGGAAACTCCTCGTGCCTGAGCTCCTAACAATGCATCTAAATACCACAAAAAGTCAGTGAACACTGAAGACTCAACTGCACTTACTGGGAACTTCTGAGTTTAGTATCCACTATCAAAAGTCCTAAAATGTTGCCACATTTCAAAGATTTTACCACATGATTTTTAGCCTTGGGCTCACAAAATCTCTGATTTAAAAAGAGAGATGTAAAACAAGATCCATCTCTTTTATATTGTACTTATTTCCTAAAACTCTTCAGGATACAGAAATGTATTGTATAACGAGTTCATATTAAATGGCACTGGTTTCTCACTAAACACAGTAACTAATGAATTGATTTTACTGATGCTCAATGAAAATAAAAAGATCTGACAGAGAGAAGTCATCAAACAGCTCCGAGTATAGGGAATCCTGGTGTGGTGCCTCAGAGTTGGTTGGTGAAGATGATTCAGGCACTCACGACACTGAAAAGGCACCAGATGTGATGGCAACACCCTCTCCACCATGTAAACTTGGTCTCCCATCGATTTTAATTTAGGCATTTTGTTCTTTTGAGGCACCTTGTCTAAAACTGGACTTTGCAAAACTTCAGAGTAAACTACCACATCTGTGTGTGTTACATAAGTATCTGATTGAATGTAATGCTGAGTTGCTGCCGCTTCATGTTAAAAAACCTACCCAGAGAAAGTGTGCAAGAAGAAATGAAAAATTATCACAACGTGTTGTATAGGGGGGTGGTTTTGACTTAAAAAACAAGAATACAGGAGAAAATCTATTGGGAAGACCAGTGAACAGTACAGAGAAATATACTGGAGAAATATTAGTAAAACTTATCCTTCAGTCTCTTGAACAATTATTTTCTCTTAGTCTGGGGGGGAAACCCTGAGTAAATTTGCTGTTTTCTTGCTTAACGTACCCCAATATAAGAAAAAAAAAAGTAGACTTAAATCTTAGGCAAAAGCATTCTCTTCTCCTTCAAAAGGGCTTGCTCGGAGGGTTTGTCTTCATTAGCTGTGGAGAGCAGTGACATATTATTTTTGCATTCCTGTGGACTGCAGCAAATTGTCCCTCTTGGCTGTCATTGTTTCCTACGGAAGAAACAATGGCTCCCATTTATCATGAGCTGACACCACCGGGCATACGGAATTGCTGTTCACACTGCAGCAGCCAAAGGGATGGGGTAAATAAAACCCCCAGAACACCTAGCAACCAGCAAAAAACATGAAAGGAAAAAGTACAACTGGTTCGGAAAATGAAGCACCTTTTCATGAATCACAGTGGCTTCCACTTCTAAGCAGCAGCTGTGAAAGCGCTGACGAACTTAAAAATCGTCTCACGGGGTGCAGGGAAGGAATCAAGGGGCTGATGGTACCAGGGAGGCCATGAAATGTCACCATTAGAGAAGGTTCTGATAAACACAGAGTTTTGTGGAGACATCAAAGCATGGGGCAGCTGCTGGTACGTCAAAGGAGGATTGTGCCGCCTCCAACAACTCCCTGGTGTCAGCTCGTGTTTGGCGCCGCTGACATTGGAATAAGCGAAGAGAGCGACTCCAGGCTCTTTTTGTGGCACTTACTGCTGGGGGATCAGTGGCTCCATGTTCTCCTGTGCAGGAGGTAAAAGGCCGCTCCCATATGGATGGAAGGTGTTTCACTGCAGGACATGAAGGGCTCCTCCCCAGCAGGGCAGCCAACATCCACCTCAGCTGTCTGAGAAATGCCTGAACTTTTGTGTCCTCCCGCAGGAATTCTGGGGTATGCCTTGGATATTTCTCTGACGTCTGGTTTTGATAAGTGATTTTCAGAGCCTACTGTCTCCAAGGAATTCTGCTGGAAGAAAGTGGGTGAGGTCATTCAGCTTTTCATTGAGTTTCCTTTCTCTGTTTTTGGCCATTCTGGTGAACATGACCCTCCAGCACTCAGGAATATTTCTGTCCCCTTAGGAGCTATCGACCACTCGCTGGTTTTATCTGTGCACACACAAAAGTTCCATGTCACTGGAAGGGAAACAAGGTTGACATTAAGCAGGGGACCACAAGCAGCTCACAGATGCAGCTGTGAGCTGAGTTCATTTATGAGCTCAAGTGCTGGCAGAGCCCGCGCTTGTTTCTCGGCCACTCTGCTGGCCCCTGGCCTGGCTCCGGGTAGCTGAAGGCCATGGAATAATGGCTGGTTTGTCAACCCCTTTTATTCATGGCAGGAATACTCAGAACGAAGCAACAAGTAAAAGAAAATGCATCTTATTTTCTCTGCTTCACCAGCACTCTGCCTCGGCGAGTGTGTGACTCGCATACGGCTCTCCTCAGCGAGACTCTTCATATCAGATTTCATTTCTTGCTCCATGGGTTGCCATGGAGACAATGCTGAACCGCTGCTTTTGTAGGCCAGGAGATTTATGACTGCATCCCCAACCATTCTGCTCATCAGAGCCACACAGGATTCACTTCAGCATTATGATTTTTTACACAAACAGAAAGGAAAACAAGCATGGCCTGCACTTCTCAAAGTACTTTTTTACAGTCAAATCCTGTATTTTGGATTTCTTGAAACTTATCAGAGTCTGTTTATATATATTACAGCCTATTTATGCTAAGTTACTGATTTATAAGGAATGTATAATTACACGTACAAGCTCCTGAGAGCCAAGGCCTGGCAAGAGTTAAGTGCCTGTATCAAAACAGACCCTTCTGCATTAGCCTTGTTCTTATCTTACTCATTCCAGCTTTTTCGCAGGCAGAGACAGTGGGATTCAGTGAAGTCACAGCATAAATACCCTCTTTAGAAATCCAAATCATGTGATTTATGATTAGGTTATTGTTTATCAAGCCCACAGGAAGCCTGGGTGCTACAGCACACACAAATACAAAGGGGAGCATGTCCCAGCAGCACAAAAGAGCGCGTCGTTAATATTAATTGTTAGCAAATCTAAAGCATCTGACAACAAATCTTCCTATTGCCCAGACAGTCGGAAGCTCTGGGATAAACGTTCTCCTCCACCTTCCTGGATGCCATTAATCACACCGGATGCACATTGTCCCACCTTCCCTCGGATGGGTTCATTACCAGACTCCCTGGCATTGCACCAATGGCTAAAGGAGGCCTGTTCCTGGAACAGCTCCAGGAGACCTTCAGATGCTCTGGGAGCAGCAAGCGGAACTGAAAAATATATTGTTAAAATACTGTCATGGAGCACTTGCGGGACGTGGCCAAGGAAGCCCACGGGGCACAAACACAAGTGGCAGCTGCTTCTCTTGAGCTGCTCAAGTGCCTTTGCCAGACAGGGAGACCACAACACTTCCCACAAGGGGAAGTATGCACCAGGAGTGGGATACTGGGCTGGGCTCACACGTGTCACAGCAACACAAGGGTTTGCTGAGGGACAGTGCTCTGAGGTGGTTTCAGGGCAGCATTTCAGCTGGGCTCGGCATGAAAACCACGTCAGAGGGATCATTTTTACTCTGCAGAGCAGAATACGCCTGTCAGATCACTTGGCACGTGCCTGAATATTCCTTAGAGTCTCTCTCCTCTTGTTTTCCAGTACATGTTTTACCTCTTCACGTTTCCCATCCTCCTGGCAGGGCAGTTCAGAACAAGGGTTCAGC
Source organism: Dryoscopus gambensis (assembly GCA_013389985.1). Lineage (NCBI taxonomy): Eukaryota > Metazoa > Chordata > Aves > Passeriformes > Malaconotidae > Dryoscopus > Dryoscopus gambensis. The sequence continues at coordinate 135,660 of WEIT01040338.1, read as the reverse complement.
ACCAGTTGCCACTACACCTTTACCAGCTGCCTTCCAGGCAATTTCCCACCCATTAGCACAGCAGTATTACCCTCTAAATGAGCACAAATCATTTTCCCTATTAATATTTAATGAAACACAGACTGACCCATTACACTGAACCATGACACATCTGGGAACAAGGGGAAGAAAACAAGCGCCAAGCACAACTTAAATTATCTGTATCAAATCCTCCAAAACGGCCAGAAATTCTGAATTTTCAGCTTGAGGCATGGCATCAGCCCAGGTCCAGTGGTGGACAAGTGCTCCCAGCTGTCTGGAAGCAGGGCTGGTTAACGTGTTTCAAGTGGGTCAGGCTGTCTCACTGATCACCCGGGAAATGTAGGCCACTGCACTTCCATTTGCACAGCAGCAACGCAGCAGAGTTGTCAGAGTCACTAGGACACAAACCCCTCAAAAAAATGCTGAATGTGGAAGCAGAGCTGAAATAGAGTAAATCTGTAGTTGCATCCCTGTGATACAACCAGCAGCCCTTGAACAGATGCTGATTTATTGCTATGACATTGATGGACCAAGGCTTGCATCTGCTGCAGGGTCCAGTCCTTTTGAAAAATATATGATATCCCATGAAGATGTTGAGCGGCATCTATTATTAACTAAGTAATTAGATGATTATTAACCTCAAAAGAGCACATTTTCTCAAAAAAAAAAATCCAAATTGGCCTAAATCAAGCTCTCTGCTGCTTCAGCCAGACTGCTCCCTGTAACTGAACCTGCTAATTTAAGGACATTTATTTTGGGAACATGCACCATCACACAGAAATAGTGGTCCATGGGCCCCAAATAGCAGCAAAGGCCAGATCAGGTACAGGAGTCTGAGTGCGATAACCTGGAGTCCTTTGTTAGAGCAACAGCCAGGGAAATGGGATACGCTGTGGAGAGGATCGGGAATCCGAGGTCAGCAGCTCCTCAAGGTCACTGAGGCTGCGGGCAGAGAGGCCGGGAGGGAAGGAACCCACAGACCATGGAGGGAAATGGATCTTCTGCTCTTCCCAAACTGGTTGGCTCAATGAGGTCGTAATTAACACGGAGCAGCTCGTTAGATTAGCGTCCATCTAGTATTGACACATATAGCCAAGGCTGTTAATATGCTGGAAGTAGTTAATTAGTGCTAACGTGGCTCTGAAGACAGGGCAGACCTACATTCCAGCAGGGTGGGATGGAGCAGTTTTGCAGGAGAACACAGCAGTTTTAGGTCAATCATTGCAGAGAAAACCTGGGCTCATCCTTGGATTTCACCAGCTGCAGGAGGGGAAGGGCGATCCCTGCAGCTTGGGAATGCAAACATAACTTCTGGAGTTCCTACAAAAGTGCACACACATGGATTTGTAGCTGTTCAGGGAGCCCTACAAGCTTGAGGCACCCCTGGAGCTACAACTTTCCGAGCAGGAACGAGGCACATTTAAAATGAGCACTTTTCTATTACATAGAGAATTGTTTGTTTTGGTAGAACTATAAATTGCCTGATTCCTGATGTTTAATAACCAAATCTGTGCAATCGAGGAGGACCTTATAAGTGAAAAACAAAATTAGATGGAAATTCTAGCTCCCAATTTTCATGCTGGAATCCAGGGCTATACATTTTTTTATATTCACACCAACCACAGCAGTAGCTGCATGAACAATGTTGTTATCAATTCCAGACTCTGGCATCTTTCAGGCACCAAAAGCATTATTTAGAGACAAGGTAGAATCCACATTGCTCAAAAACACATGTGAATGATGCCATTGTTGACATTTTGAGTGTGCGTGTGGCTCCCATAAAAGCACTGAGCATTTTTTCCTCAATATCCAAACGCTTGCTCAGAAGATCAAAACTGTTTTCTTAATAAATTACTCAGAAAGTTGAATACATTATGTATCCTCATACACTTCAGTTTTGCAAATGAATCTTCTATTAGAAGACATTAGTTCCTTCCTCTGAGTGGAATTTTAGGCATCAAAAATCTCTTCAGATCATGTAATATATATAATGTAAATATTCCAGTAGGGAGTCTTAATAAGTTACTATTTCCAGTAAATAAAAAAATCCTCGTGCACGGAACTGAAAAGGAAAACAAATTTGTGTCTCTGTTTTCCTTTCACAATAATCCAAGTCTTCCTGCATCTTTGGCTTTCAGCACTCTGACATCTCACACCATACCTGTCTTGCACAGAGAAGATCATCCCATGGTCAATACACAACCCTGAGAGGCTCAAAGATATCAACTGCAAACACCTCTAGAGTTAAAACACCAATCCAGCCTATTTCCCTAAATGAAATGTGTGTGTGGCAGAATAATTTGATGTGTTCTTTATTCCCAGCTGGAGGAAGGAGCATTGCTGCAGTGATTTGAGTAGTTCTGCCCACTGTGTCTCACAGTTGCAAAGGCTGTTGGCTGCAGAATTAAAAGCCTGATGATTGCTCACCATTTAGGGAGGGAAAAAAATGCATTTTTTATAATTACAGACTGATTTTATCCAAAAGGACTGGCCTGGATATGACACAGAATGAAGTCTCTGATGACCTGCCTGTGTTTTTCAAACGGGGTCACACACACACACAGCATCTACTGCAGGTTTTGTCGGCAGTAGAGACACTTGAGGAAGGATGTGGTGATCCCTCACTGGCTGCATCACCACCAGGCAGCTTTGCTCCAGTGGTGGTGGTTCAGGGAATCATGGATAGCTCGGGAACTCGCAGAATATTTTAAATTGGTGGCTTCTGCCAAAAATACCCTCTTCCAGCAGCTTTTAATCTACCCCCTCCCTGGGGTTTGTACCTGTGCTTGATGCAGGACCTTGGCATGGAGGAATCTTACTGATGAAGTCTGGAAATTATATTAATTCATTTTGTGAAGCAATATGCAACCAGTTTGACACTTTACAAAAAAAACTCCAAACCATCCCAAAATCCCAAAATGATTGGTTGGGTAGGCGCAGGGCATCTCTAAAATCCGTTTCAAGAGCCCAGTTTCCAGCTGAGCAACAAAAGCTAGATCTGGTTAACAAAACTAGATGTAGCTGTTAAAATACCTCTAAGGAATTGGGTTAATAAGAGGGGGAATCCTTCTGAGCCTCAGCAGGCAGCAGCCCATGCAGCCAAGTTAGCAACACAACTCAGGCCCAGCTATTGTTTTATTGGATTCCTTTGAGGGGGAGAGGGGGCCACGGAGCAGGAAGGAATTTTTATGCATATATGCATACAGAAAAGGCCTGTTTTTTCATCTATGTAAAGTCAAAACATACTGGAACCATAAATTACATCCTGGAGAAGTGTTCAGAGTTCGTATCCTTTTAAGGAATACAGCCTAAAGTTAGCACCCCTCTTCCAAGGTATAATCTTCCATCACTGTGAGATGCTGCTGCCTGATCGCAGCCAGACAACTGGCTCAGCACCAAGAGCCCCAACGTGCCAACATATGGAAACAATTGCTTCCCTTCATTGGAAATGACATACCCTGGGCGTGTGCACAACATCCCCCATCAATCACCCCAAATGGCTCGGTATTTGGACTTGTTATCCAGTGGAGATCCCCAGAGCCTGGTGGGAAGGGCAGCAAAGGTATTCACACAGAGCAGAAAGTAAAAGAGCTGCTGCCCTGGTCTGAGCCTCTCTGGAGAAGGCTGGGTTTCACACACCAGCACAGATCTTGCTCCAGCTTCATATAAAAGCAGCTAAATCTTGAAGTTAGACCTCCTCTTGCCTTTTCTCTTCCCCCTTTCCCTTGAAATAGAGCCACGCTTGCCATTTAAAGGTACCTGTGACACAAAAAGTTCATGAGAAAAATAATCTCTGAAACAAAATCTCGGCTACTCTAAATAAGAACAGCCTTCTGAAGTCAAAACCTCTTCTAGGACTCCAGGAAATGCTCACACCTTGGCAGCCTCAGTAAAAGAGAGGAAAGAGGTTTAAAGGTGAATATCTGTCCATAGGTTACATGCTTGGACACCAGTGACAAGCTCTCTGTCTCAGTGAAGCTGCCATGGGCCTGCAATGCAAGGGAAAAATCAAAAGGAATTTTACTGAACAATCTGGAGATCAGGCAGGCAAATTCCTGCTGAGAATTCAAGGAAAGCCTTGGTTCAAGGAGTTTTCTGGGCTCATACAGCAAAGGATGGTGAAGGGAAACAGGCAACTTCCTAAAGAATTGCTGGGACAAGTGAAAAGGGAGGGGTCTATGTTTTAAATCAGTAAACACCAGTGATGGTGGCACTTTTGAAGCCACTCCTTAGGCATCCCAGGAAATAGAAATCGTGGTTCAGTAGAAGTGAACACATATTTTTCCATTGCCTTCACCAGAGCCAGAGGTTCACCGGAATGTTGGAATTCTATGGGTGATGCGACTGATTATTTCATGCTAATGTCACCTCTGGAGTTAGCTCTTCTGTGGATTATAGGAAAAGCAAAGTTTTCACACAGAGGACAAGAGGCAGAAGCACATCCAGCTGTAATGTACAGGAGACAAACCATCACCTGGGCTTTTTGCAGGAGTGGGGCTGTTGTGATGGTTAATGTCCTGTCTGGGCAACCAAAATAAATAGACTGAACTCCCACCTCTGTTCCTGCAGCAACTCCAAGTTCTCTCCAAGCCTCTCCAAGGCAGATTTTCCAAAAGCACATGAAGATGCAGACAAGCCCTATGGAGGATTTACAAACACCTCTCTGCAGGCTGGATGCTTATCAGCACCTTGGTGTCCTTTGGGTCCTGTCTGAGAGAACATTACAGATGTCATTACTCAGATCCAGCCAAATTCTGCCTGCAGGCACAGAACATTTCCATGCAAGTGAAAGAGAGCAGTGAGCTCATATCCAAGGATGGGACTGAGCCCCAAGTAGAGTAGGAAAAAGGATTTGCTGCAGGACAAAAATAGGCCAAGTGCCTTGTCACATCTGACAAATGCCTCAGATGGCAGGGGCACGGCTTTGGGGGGCTATTAAAAGAGTTCTTATTTCCATGGATCAACTGATTCCTTATCACAGGTAGGCTGGTGGTCTCTTTCTCACTGGCAATGAAAATGGGTCTCAGCATCAGTGGGCAGCAGGGAACTAACCACCATTGTTTCCTCATTCCTAATGTTTCCCTCGCTGCCATTTGTTGATGAGCAATTCCAGGCTGGATTCTGCAGGTCACAGAGCTTTATATCCTCACATACTCACAGGAGCTGCTCACATTTGAGGAAAAAAAATTGCAGCCATTTATAACAGAGGTTGCCAAATCAGGCGCTTTCTTGCTGAAAGTGGGATGTGATGATCTGCCTGGGTTTGGATGTTTCCAAACATAAAATAAAATTAGGTCAGACCTGATACACATTCCTAAAGTCAAGGGCCCTACTGCAGACAAGGATTTAGGTAATAGCTGTGATCTGCTGCTAACGAGCAGTTAATTTGCGTTCCTTTCTCGCATTTATCATTTGTAAACACAAGGGCCATATTAACAACTAACACTCGAGGAACCCCTTCAGTTGTGGGTTTTGTGTGACTCATCACAGTTTATGTTCACAAAACAGCTGAGGAGAAACCAGCTTGGTTTCTCTGCAAGGAAAGCGGAGTGCCCAGATGAAAAGACCACGGTCTCTAACTGATTTCAGTTTGAAAAACTAGAAGTGGGCAATTACATTTCCCAGCAGATAGTGCTCTGGTGCAAGAGAAATATTTGTTGGTCTGCCCCTGGCTGGCAGACAGGCGGTTATTGGGTGTGTACCACACAAAGAATACTTTCATTTTTTGGCACGGTGCAGCATTGCTGAGATACCAAAGACCATGGCTAATTAAGTAGAGTGATGGAACAGAATGATTTGATGATAAGATTTAATTGGTATGAACGTTCCCATAGAGGAGTTACTGTGTCTGTCTGGGAGGAGCAGACGCTCAGCTCAGGGGGACATTGCTCAACTCGAGCTGAGGGGTAAAGGGCACAGGGGTGCCCTGTGCTTGCTCCCAGTCCCGGCACTCCAGCAGCAATTTGGGAAACACTGGACCAGTCTCTTGCTGTCACAGTGGTTGAGAATCACCAGGATCAAATCATAGTCCCTTTCCCTCACACTGACTGCTGAGGGATGGAGTCACAAGGGAGCTGCTCCAGATGCTTCACAGGAGCACAGACCAGGAGCCAGCCATTAACTCCCTAAATGCTGGTGCTTTCAGCTGATCGTTCTGTTTTTTCAATAATAAAAGATGATTATCTTAACTTTCTAAACAGGAAACCAGTCTTGGTTTAGGCTGATCCTTGCTCCACAGCTTGGCTGACATCACTGAAACAGGTTCCCCCAGGATTCCCCATCTGTACCTGCATGGAAGCTTTCCCCAGGTCTCCCATTTGGGGCTCCAGACTGGACTAAACTGGCAGTGCTGCAGTCTCCAAGGATACAAAGTTCCACGAGGTCAAAAATCACTGATCAAAGCACAGGGCAGTAACCACAGCCATATTAGGAGCAGTAAATTGGTATTGCCAAGAGGAAGAGCTGGCCCTTCAGAGCATTCTCCTTCCTTGGACATGGACAGATGATGCAGCGTTCTGTTACAGGCCACTTCCATCTGCCTTGACACAAGGCCAACACCAAACAGCCAGGAGAGCAGAGCCAAGATCTTTCCTAGAAGAGCCCGAAAGATTTCCCGCAAGGAAACAAAAGATTTCTCACAAAGGAACACAGATTTTGTGCTCAGCATATCTTTAGGTCACCAAGTCAGGCAACACCACCCATGGAAGAGTCACAGGCTTCAGGATCCTCTGGGTAAAGGTAAATACAATCACCACACTCCAAATTTTGCTATTACCTCTGCAATGACTTTTGCTGCAGAAAGAATCAGAAAAATGAAAATAATTCTCTGATTATATCTCTCACCCTTCTCAGTGTTCAGCAAAATCTGTCATGGTTCTAAATGTGGCCTTTTATTTTCTACTACACAAGCTTGACTGTACAGAGTAAATCTTAAAACATGGTTTCGTAATTCCCATTTCACTGTGAATTCACTGCAAGAGGGTCTGCACAATTAAAACCTTGCAGCAGCTGGGCTGTAACAGGAGCCTCCTGAGTGCCAGGTGACATTGGCTATAACAACATACACCTATGAGTCAAGATTGCCTCTGATTTCCACTCCTTTCTGCTAACACTTGGCACGGATGGCCTGATGAGCCAAGAGCACTGATTTACAAAGATTTGTGCCTGTCTGTATCATGACATTCCTGTCCGTGTTCCTCTCCTTCACCAGCAGGGAAAAAGAGCCAACAACTGCTATTCTCTGTCCCCTCCCACCCTGGAGGAAAGCCAGCACATGATAGTTCTTGCTGCAACATAAATGATTTTCTTCTGATGCTGTTTCCTCCCTTTGCTGCCAGAGACCTGGGGAGCTCCAAGATCTGCCCAGTCAGCATCACCTTGGCTTCTGTGTCTTCCAGAATGAATCTGCTTCATCAATTACTCAAGAGAAAGAGCCCTGAGCAAGAAGCCCTTCCCCTCCTTAAACGAGGGCAGACAAGGAACTCTCCCTCTGTTCAAGGAAGCATCTCCCCTTCTTCCCCCTCTCTCTCTTAATTACCATAATTGTCAAAGGCTTTTCCCTCCACATCTCAGATTGCTCAGAAGTTGCCAAGTAGAGAGCCCCTCTCTCCCAGCTTGAAACTCTCCGTTTCTATCAGCCCACAGAAACTGAGCAGCTCAGAGCATTAGAGAATTATACTAAACTCAAATGTATCAGACTCTGGTAGCTGGGAAAATACATTGCGTTGTTAAGAGTATAATCTGCTGTGTTACCAAGTGGTTCTTGGCATTAAAACAGTGATCCATAGGACAGGAGCTTTTTAGCTGAAGACAATGCAGTTCAGCCATAACACTCTGGTCTCCCAGGCTGCTGCTGCCACGCTGCTCTCCTGGAACACCCTTTGGTGACAGCAGCAGGCTCAGCTGATCCTCTTGGCACAGTCAGCAAGGGTGTTGGCTCCCAAACCAGTTGCCTCAGAATAAAAACACATGGAGTGAAGAAATGCAGGATTGCAGCTGCTCTCCAGCAAATTCTTCTTGCAGGAACAAGCTGTGATGAAAGTCACAGCAGCAGCAGTTGAGGGTGAGTGGCTGATCAGACAGCGCTCCCAGGCCCCCTAAGGGGCACCTTCACTGCTCTGCCAGCCAGGCAGCTCACCTGCTACAGACATGCTTGTAGATGAGGCTTTCCTGCTCACCTAAGTCTGATTTTATGGAGCACTTAGCTCCCCAAATGCCCTACTTGCAGGGAATAAAAGGCCAGTCAGTCATTATGCTGACAAAACACCAGAAAGAGGGAGAGAGCCTGTCTGAGCAGGTGGTTAAAAATTGGTCTAGACTTGCTCTCATTAATTTGCTTTACAGACGGCTGGGGAAAAGTACAGGAGACTGAATTTTACCTGCCTTGAGACAGCCCTTGTGGCTCTGTGCTACCTGTGCTGCTCAGACAGGGGACACTGCAAACACTTGGCCTCCCATGGCCCAACTCAAACTCTCTCAAAACCAACAACTCTACCTTCAAATAGCCGAAGGGAGGCTCTTCCAACCTCACAGCCTTCAGATGTGGAGCTTTTAAGTAGAAGTATTTCCTTACGTGGTAACTCCCAAGTGTTTGGCTTATCCATGCCAGAGGAAGGGTTGTTACTGATACACGGTTATATAGCAGGTGAGCTCTCAGTTTTTATAGCTGTTTACTCAGGATGGGGGAGAGAGCCAGGAGGAAATACCTCGAGTGACATCAGCAGGGTAATCTTTAACATGTACTGTTATAAGGAGACAAAAATCATCTCTCACACAGGTGCTCCCCATAAAGTATAGCTTGAAAAATGTACTTTTTTTCCATTTCTGAATATAGGCAGAAATAAACAACACAACTGCTAAACCTGTTGGCAGAGAGCAACTGTTTGACAGCGTCCACAGTGCAATCGAGTCAGGTAACATCCAGTACTGGAGAAAAGTTTCATGTGCTGCTGACTGAACTTGGCTGGCAAACCCAACTCAGGCCAGTGTCTGCATCAGTTCTTTGGGGCTCAGCAATTCAGTGGAGTGTAATGACACACGTGGGACCTTAAAGCTCATCCAGTGCCACCCCCTGCCATGGGCAGGGACACCTCCCCCTATCCCAGGTTGCTCCAAGCCCTGTCCAACCTGGCCTTGGACACTTCCAGGGATGGGGCAGCCACAGCTTCTCTAGGCAACCTGTGGCAGGGCCTCCCCACCCTCACAGGGAAGAATTTTGCCTAATATCCAATCTAACCCTGCTCTCTTTCACAGTTGAAGCCATTCCCTCTTGTAATACTGAAAGATGTGCAAATCGTTCACACCTGGTTTGTTTTGGTGTCTTTTGCTCCCCAACAGTATAACTGCTCATTTAGCAGCCTGACACTGGAGCTAATTAATCCTGCACAATGTAATTGGGATTATCGTGCCACTGGTGAACATGAGCAGCATCTACTTGGGAGAGATATAAAGTCTCTGTTGGCAATCTTTGTGCCAATATTAAACATTCCATCACTATTTGGGCTGGAAGACAAAAGAAGACAAGGAAAGAACTTTTACACCAATACATGAACTCTGCTCATTGATAATATTTACGTATGTTCATACGTATGTTATGTACTGGTTCAGAAGGCAGCATACCCTGGATGATACTACTGATTGCTCTAAAACCAGAACAAGGTATAATCTGGGTTTAAGTTTCTGCAAATGCCAAAAATTAAATTTGGTTCTCATTCACGCTAATTTTCTTCTACTTACTCCTGATTCATATGAGGGCAATGAAGGCCAAGTTGTACAGAAAGCTGCAGTGAAAATGACTCCTTGGTTCTCCTAAACTAAGAGTATGGCTCATTCACATCTACCACTGGATCCTGAAGGCACAAAACTAATTCCTAGACTGGGCGGCCTATTTTGAGAGTTTGTTGTTTGGTGTTTAATTCCTGACTTAGTGCTGTGATTTTTTCCCAGATCGGGCCATGGTGCCAGCTCTCCCAAGAGCTAATGCCTTGCTGATTTCAATGGTTTTGACTGCTCTTATCAGCTGCTTTGGACACTGATTAGCCAAGGCCTCTACACCTCATCAAATACTGTTTTCCTGATTTGCTTGCCAGGACTTATCTTTGGCGATCGTTCCCAGAATCCCCAATCGCCTCTCTGTGAGCACTCCGAGATGCTCCTTAGTCTCCTCCTCCTTGTCCTTCGTCCTTCCCCGCGATGACACCTCTGATCACACCACTGACGCCTTAATAACATGCAGTTACCACGGGCCCCCCCCATCCTCTCCTCTGTGCTCTGTCATCAGGATCCGAGTCTCCTTTGCGACAGAAACCAATTAGGAGCAATTAAGTGCTTACGTTACAAAAGGAAATGGTTCTCAGTTACAAAACATTCACCAGCCAGTCCGGTCATTTCAAGACAACGGTGAACTGAACTTTTATCCCAGTGATAAAGCAGAACTAATACTGTGATCTACAGTTAATGTTTAAAAAATAAATGCTCTGCATCAGGGCCAAAGGCTATTTTCTGATAATTTTCTCATGGTGGAGACTTCACCCATTGCCTCCTGGAAGAGGAGGGAATCACATCTCTGAAAATTTCCAGTCTGGTTTTACTCTATACTCAAATTCCACTTACAAATAAATGTCTATTATTAAGAGATTTTCTTAGACTCAGCAAAGATGTTTTTCCTGTCTAGGAAAGCAGGTACATTAACAAAATCGTTAGAGAGTTCAGGTTAACTGTTACCCCTCTTTCCATTTGTTCAAAGGTTCTAAATGAAACCATAATGAAATCTTGTCACTGGGTCAAATGATCTCATTAAATGAGACACTTCTAAGAACAGTAGACACTGCCCAGCATTTTTTCAGATAGGGACTGCAATATAAATGACCTTTTGCCACTGGAATTCAGACATTTTATATCAGAAATTTTACACTTCCCTGTGCATGTTTTGTCACTGCTGAGCGCGAGCCCTTGGATCCAAAATGCTAATTTCTGCACATTTCTCAGGCTGCTAAAACTTATGTATTCCATCTTTTATACATCTCTCTTTTGGCTGGCAGTTAATTGTTGTCCATTGTTCTGCACTTCCCCTAAGATCCTGGATGTGCACAGAACAAACACTTCCATAATGGTCAGGGGTTTTTACAACTTTGAGAGCTCGGGAAAGGGAAGCTTTTCCCTGTAATGAGTTACTGTATGCTTGATGCTTTCCAGGATCCTTCCTTGGCCGCACACAGAAAGCCCATAAGAGCATCTCCAGAGGATGCAGGGTTTGCCTGTGGACACCACTTGCCTGGGGGAAGATTTGGGGATTTAACAGGCCTGAGTTTCCCCTACAAAGCTAAATCCCCTCTAAAAGACCAGTATTAGAAGTAGGCATGACTTCAGAAAGCCAAAAACAGGGTTATTCTGTAAAATCTAGACTGAATTAAAGCTGATGACATCTATCTATTATGTAGCCCTGGATATTTCCAACTACACTTAGAATACAACAGCAAAAAACCTGCAAAATGAGGGATTCCCATATTTTTCCTAGCCTAAGTTCCCAAAAGTAGTTGATTAGCGTGAAGTAATTAATGTTATTAACATTTATACTTCTGCCAGAAGAGGCAAGACCTAGGGTACTTAGAAAAACACATAAAAGGTCTTATGAAAACCTAATTTGTGGAAGAAATGAGGGAGGAAGGAGCTTAGCTTTTAATCCTGTAATGAGGGACTCACTAATGAAAAAAATTCCTTTAGAAGGCTTTCCCAGGAAATACCTCACTTCATAAGATTAATTTGTATAACATCCCCATCTTTTGGATTTGGAAAGCTCCCTGAAACTCTGTTTATCCAGCATGTGAGTGGGTAAGTTGAAAAAAAAAAATGGAGGGAAAAAATACCAAAGAGGCAGTTTGATGGAGGAAGTCCCTTCAAGAAAGGTATCTGTACCTAGGTTAGAGACATCCCTGCTCCTTCCCTGGCTGAAACACCTGGAACTGCACACAGCTGGAGCTTGGCTCCACATGGAGCACTGGGCAGAGCCTTCCCCCCTGGCTGTGAGGGAACAGCTCCTGAAAGGGGCTGTTCTGCTGACAGAGGGGAGGAATAGGCATTGATGGAGATAAGTGGCCTGCATAGAGTCTGTTTCTTCTCCTTCAGCAGTGAGGAATAGAGTCTAGGACAATCCACCTCGGGTTGTTTGAGCTCCCCATTCCCAGTTTCCAGCTGGTCAGCTGCAGTATCACTCCATAAGGAAGTCAGGGAAGTTTTACCGTGCTGTGCCCTGCTCAGAGTCTCCGTCACCAGACACTTCTCAAGCAGCCTGTGAGTGCTCACAGCCTTGGAAAAACAACATATCCAGAGTATTTTTTCCATAATTCCAGTTTACACCAAAAAACTCCTTGCTACTGTTTCAGCTTCAGGCAGAAGTGAATTGCAAAGGAAGAACATGACGTCCAGGGTGATGTCTCTGCAGCCAGACCCAGCTTCCAGAGCCTGGGGAGACATTTCACTGTGACAGGAACCAAGACACATACCCAGCCCCAGTTTAAATTACCCTTCTGGAGGTTCCTTCTCTTGGGACTGGACAGCTTTAGTCCATATTTCCTTCAGAAACCTCATTTACTCTTAAGAAATAACTTACCTGAAAAGGAGGAGGGTTTGGGGTTTACATTTACAGCCAGCACCCGAAAAGTGACCCTTCATGTGTCACTGGAGCCACTTAGCCTGATCACAGGTGGATTTAAGCTCCTCAGTGACAGATTTGTTCCCTCCATGCAGAATCCCAAGTGAAATGTTTCTGCAAATGCAAGGGGGTGCACTGCAGAGATCGAGGAAGGCACAGAGAAAACTGTCTACTGTTACCTATAGCAAGAGTTAAAAATGAAGGAACTTGCCAAGTTTGGTACCTTGCAGAAGGATTTAGGCACTCTGGGTTCCTGGGGAGAGCAACGAGGTGCCACGCTGGGCTTCCACTTGTTTGCCATAAGCCAATTGCCTCTGAAAGGATTGTGGGATGCAGTCACAGAGGGATTTAGTGGGGGCTCCAGGGAAAGGAGCTGGAGGTGGTGAGGGAGGGATAAACTAAGTTTCAGGATCCTAATAACACTGTTTACTGTGAAGCAGGATGAAGAAAAAATAAGATTGGTTCATGTAATTTTGTTTTCTTGGATTAAACATACTTGACTCAGGGCTAAACTGATGGGTCAGTGATTGAACTTCCCTAAGCCTGCACATACATGACTTCACTCTTAATATTAAGGTTTTCTTCATAATTAGAGAAGAGCAGATGAAATTTGAACAGATGAAAGAGAACCCACTGGATACTGATTGGAAAAAAACCCACCAGCTTTATGGAAAAGCTTAAAGATTTGAGGGAATCAGAGGATGTATTACTATACCTAGGCAAGGGAGGGGTTTTGAAGCACACTGGAAGCCCCAGCTCTACCCCTGGCTGGCAATTTTCGCCCTTGTGTGTTTATTTTATTACACTAGACAGGCACTTTCCCTTTTCTGCATGCCTGGCTAATGCAATCCCCAGTGGGGTTACGCTGTCAGGAAGGATCACCCCCAAGGATCCAATGGAGTGTGGCTGGTGAGGCCAGACTTCCGAGGGAGACCGAGTCCAGCACAAACAGGAGCCATTAGAGATCACTATCAGCTAAAATGGAATAGCTGGAGGAGAGCAATGAGCACGGGCAATGTAAGGTTGTTCCTGGCTTAGCTTTATGCAGGGAGATGGATCAGTGGTGGAAGCCTGAAATAAAATGGAAAGGCAAAATCCCAAAGGGACACAGCAGAGTGACAGAGGTTTCTGGGAGTTCGTAGGCTATAAAACTCCAGCTGACCTCAGACTCGAGGGGACTAAAAAAGACTGGAGAGGAGGGAGCGCCTTGGAATTGGCCAGTGGGATATGACAACTCTAATCTGAAGCAAAGGACTGGAAAGAAAAATAGAAGCAGCTCAGTGTGGAAAAGCCTGTGGATGGTCCCTACACTCCACGCTGCAGCTTTCAACGGATATCGAGAGCTCTTTAAAGTGCTTCAATTTTTTAGGCTGCTCCACTTGAAATTTTAGGTTGTCGACATCCTGCATCCAAATCTCCAGCTCTTGGATAAAGGAAAATGGTAACCAGGAAACAGGAGTCTGAGATTCCATCCTGGCCTAAGAATAAACATCTCTGTCACAGACAGATGGATCGCAGCTCAGCTGTGCAAAACATGAGAAAAGATGTTTGAGGAAAAATAAATTAGTGGGGACGTGTGAAGCAGGGAATTGGTAGTATTTGTCTCATCAAAAGGAACATTTTCTGTAACAATTGTGATGTACAGAAGCAGAACCAAACAGCCCTCACCCACTGAGCAGCAGGGATTACAGGTACTAACCCAGCCAAAAATACAGGACCAAAGTGGTAAAGATCCCCATTTTCCCCTAATTTTCTAGGTAGCAGATTTATTTTCTTTCCTGAATCCTTGTTTCAAGTGCATTAGTTTAGTGGCTGCTTCGGGTCACCGTGAATAGGTTGTCCTCTCAAGTATTTTTCTCATGGCTGCAAGCCTTTGATTTGTGGTTATTTGGTTTGCTGCCTCAAATCAGATATTTAAAATTCAGAGGGTATTTTCCCTTGCTTCTCTTATTAGATGCATCAGTTGTTTGATACTAAATAATGTAGAGCTGCCATCTCATCTTTTATTTCAGGGAATACAAGCATCTAAGGTGAAACCTGCCTCCCACTCCTCTCCAGAAGTGAATTCCTCCTGGCTTGCAGCAGCACAGAGGAAAATCCATTTTTTCTCTCTTGCTTTGTAGTGAGGGCAGCAAAGCTACCACAGTGTCGCTAAGGTTCTTCAGAATTGATAATTCTGTGGCATTTTTAGCTGGATGGCTGCAAACTGTCTCCTTTACACCACTTGAAAAACCCAAGGGCTTTCCTATAAAGCAACTTAACGTATCCCAGCCTTTCCCCCAGGAATTCTGTAGTGATTTGCTTCAAGGCATCGAGCACATCATACCATGTTAATTATAACAGCCTCATCACAGCCACTCCAGCTTTTAGTGGCTTCATTCCCCCACAGACAGGTTTTAAAAAATGCAAATAAGTCCTGGCTGTGGCTTAAAAAAAAAGTAGAAAAAGGACATTAAAAAAATAAATCTCTCAGCTTTCCTGTGCGCCTTCACTCCTTACACTTCCTGAATGCTATCTGAAAATTCAAAAAAAAGCAACTAGCAAGTGTTATCTCAGTACCTCCAGAACAATTCACTTATTTCATTCAGAACATTGGGGGAGTTTCAAACCTACCTTGACTAAGCCAAAAATTTCAGAAATTGTGGCTATTTCTGTCCCTTCCTCTTCCTTTCTTCCCAAAATATTACAGAATTCCCACTGAAGGGCAGCTCAGGAATGCCACATTTCCTACCACCCAAAGAGTAAATTTTATGGCTGGGTCAGAACAAAGTTGTTATTCCACACTTGGTAATTTCTACAAATAATTGTGTGCAGAGCTGTGAGGCTGCTCTCGGGAACCTCAGGGGTATTAACACCAGAAAAATTAATTATTATTTATTCCGCAGGACAAATAAATCCCAGTCACATAAATAGAAGCTGGGAGCACCCACACACTGCCAGCTTCAAACAGGGATGATGGAAGCGTCACCAACACTTTTCACATGTATGGAATGACATCCCCCTGTATCCATCAGATAAATACACCATGATTACTACTTTAAACAGCAAAACATAAGAATTCAGTGTGTTTTAACACTTCACACAAGTGTTGTTACAAATGTTGGTGTGATACCTTAGAAATAAGACAAAGCACAATCTTGTCAATCACTCTGTGCCTACAGTTCAGTTTAAAACAATGGAAATAGTTTCTTCCTTCTCACAGGCACATTTCTGCCTGCTAGATTATACTGGCTGCATAATGAATTTAAGGAATCAGCATTGTGGTATTCAGGCTATGGCTTAACTGTGATAAATAGTGCCTAAATCCTATTCATCTTGGTATATCACTCATTCTTTGGAGTACACATTACTATTTAGTCATCATTTTGTTTCCAAAGCGTCAGCAAACTTAGATAACTGCACAGGTTTTTTTCTCTCCGAGTTATATTGTGGGTCATTAATGAGTTTTAACTTGGTCTGCAAATTTTTTGTCTGCTTGTTTCCTGACAGCAGACAGTTATTTCTGGGAAGAGACATTACTGTTGGAGCCCCTCACACAATTCAAGGGTATTTTCCTACGTACTGAGATTTCTCCTCTCAAGTGAGCTGAACTACTCACAGCAGTACAACAGTTGTAGAGTTCAGGAGTGGATGTTTAAGAAAAGTTTGAGGCTGGTTCGCTTTAAACAGGGAAAATACAAAATATCACCAACAGCTGAACAAGACTCACAGTGAGTCTCAAACACCCCCTGCTGTGACCTGCCCAGAGCACCCAGGTGCTGCCATCTAAACTCAGCATTCCCTGATCAGCTGATAAAACATTGGCCTCTTTTCTCATGCTCCAAACATCTCCTGAGCTTTTCCTTCTGAACACGTTTTCAGACCCTCTTCTGCCAAGCCCCTCTTCCCCAGCCAGCCCTTTTCTCTATGCTGCTCACACAGAACTCATTTCCAGTGGTGCCATTTGCTGTAGCTCCAAATAAACAACTGCAGGTAAATTTCTCCACACTGATATTCTTAAAACTCTTGTCCCATCACCCTTCCTGCTCTATTTACCATCCCTATGCCTTATATAAAATATCCTTATTTTTAATTTTATTCTTACTGTAAGGCTTTGAAGGGTTGCATGTATCCACTTCTCTCTGCTCCCACTCTTTGCAGAATAACTCTGTAACTACAAATTGGGAACTACTGGCTTGCTTGGGATAGTGAGTACCTGGCACGGTTTCAAGTGCTGAACTTCACAGAAGAAAGTTCTGGCTTTTCTAATGTTCCTGAAGCCACAGTGATTCCTCTGTAATTAGGAAAAAACAAAGCCAGCACCAAGAAAGTGACTTAGTCTTTATCTTATCTCCCCCTGCTCAAACACTGTTCCATTAATAATGCATTTCCTTGGTTGCATGACCAGTTACTGTTCCCACTAAAGTCCATGGCAGCATTCCAACGGAACATAAGTCGGTGCCTGCAGCACAGAACTTGTGTCTCTCCATTGTTTGTTTTGTTACCTCCCTGCCAAACCCAAGGGAATGCCAGGTTACCTTCCAGCTAGTGGAGAAACCCTGGGATGCTGGGTATTCCTCTACTTCAGCCTGTCAGACCCACAAAAGAATTGCTCCCAAAAATCCACAAGGGTATTGCCTCTTTTTTTCTGGAATACACACCAAGGTTATGATGGACAAAATTTGTTTCTTGGTGCTGGTCAATTGTCTGTGAAACAAAAACATGCCTTAGAGCTTATTGCCCACCTTTAGAACAACACAAATGCAGGAAGAAATGTTACAAGACTTTCCCCTTTCCAAACTGCAGGAATTGCAGGTGTTAATTCCTAACACCAAGGAGTTACTACAGCTATGGGAGAGCCCACAGTCTTTCATCAGAGACAGAGCTGCTTGTTGGATTTAGGGCAAAAAACTTCTCCTTGCCCATTAGTGCTGTTCAGAGTGTAATTCTTCACTTCTGGAGTAAAGACAGCTTCATCTCACAACTGATTTACAGAGTGATTAATCAGAAACTACTTTTAAATATTTATATTTGCACTTATGTATATTATGTACAGTAACATCATCTAATTGTGGAAGACAACTGGTCTCCTCCTAATTACTCAAACCATTCTAGAATTTTGGTTGGTAAAACCTTCCAGTCCACTCCTGCAGCCTTTTTAACCAAAAGTGAGGTTGTTCCTCCTTTGATCTTCCATGTCAGGATTTTTTATTCAATTATGCCAGTATTAATATCCAATGAATTTGGGCAAGTTTAGTTATTTTAAGTCCCTGCAGTGTTTTTCGAGGCAGAAATAACCCCTCTTTAATCCTAATACTTCTACCCACTACACAACAGACTGTGAGGAGCCTTGAAGAAAGAATGATACTACAGAAATCCCAATTTAAGGGATTGCTGTTGTCTAAACAGTCTCTAAAAAATAAATGATAGCACAGAGCAGTGTTTGCCCTCATCCCTCACTGCAGCACTCCCTTCACATCAGAGTGCTCGCAGCACTCAGAGCCATGCATTAATCAGGAAGCTCGAGTGACTAATCCAGTTCACTCTGTCTAGTAAGAGGATTCCAGCAGCAAACATGCCCAGTTTTCTAAGAAGAAAGCAAGCCAAGCAAGGCAGCTCTGGAGGACATCAAGAAAATCAGAAGTGACAGATTGGTGTCACCTAAGAGAAAGTATGGCAGGAGATGCCACCACGCCTTTCTCCACACAGAGACCGAGATGAGCAGGTCCAGCAGAACATCCCTGTTCTGCAAGGTTACAGCGCTCCTGATGAGGCACAAAGCTCTCCATCTGCTCAAGGCTTTGGCAAGGTTTCATTTTTTTAAATTCTTTAATCAAATACAAACCCATACATTTCTGAAATGCCTGTCATTTAGGAGTTAAACTCTGATTTTAATTAACATGTCTGGCCTTTATGCTTAACGAGGTGAATTTTCTTACATTCTAGTGGAATACAAGTCAGACACAACATTTTCCCCTCAAGAAAGTCAGCATTGTCCAAAATTCAAAAATAACTTGTGAAAGTCTGTTCCCACTATTTATTTATTGCCAAGCCTCAACCCTTTTTCAATAGAAACTATTAGAAGAACAGAAGAGAAACTATAGATAGAAATGATTCCTATTTAAATAGAAACTATTTAGTGGAAACTACTTCCACTTACAGCAATAATGAAGCTGGCCTACACATACATTCTTGCTGCACTGCATTTTGAAAAATAAAATTCAGGGGTATCTACAGTCATAACTGAGTGATATTAGTATGGGATAGAAAAGGATATAGGTCTCAACTCAGTTTTGATGTCTAATTATCCAACTGTTCTTGCTTTTTTTCTATCTTACCATTGGGATTCTTTGGCTCCCCAAAACCAATGATGTTCTCATTAAATCTAGAGACACTGCTCTGCTGTTCTGCACACACTGTACTTCCACAAATGGGATGGCTTTGGACTCGGGATACTTTACCAGAATCTGAGGATTAAATAAAATGAGAAGATTAATGCCCACAGTGCCAGCCAAGGCTCCATTAGTTGCAGGAACACAGCAACACATGACTTGCAGCACAGAAAAATGCTCTCTTCACGTTTCCTCCCCACAAAAGTGAGCACTTTAAATGCCTGCTTCCCTCTCCTCAAGCCTTGCCTTTCTAGCGGAGTTAGGGTAAAATTTTCCAGTCCTTGTGAGCATCCAGCTCCACCCTTGGAACATATCAAAACAAATTTTGGCTGCTCTTCCTCTGTATCTAATGTCCCCTTTGTTTTTTGCCTTCCTCTCTCCTTGTTCCTCAAAATATAAGCAAAGCACTTGGCTGGAAAATCTTTGACTAAGGGGGTATTTTCTGCCAGGTAGCTCCAAAGAAAATCTAAACTACTTTGTTAGGCAGGATAGAGTTTTCCAGGGGGATGGAACAGCTACTGAGCTTCTGCTACACTTGAACTTTGCCATTTACCATGAACTGAACAAGAGCTATTGACCACAATTTCAACAATGGGGGCTTGTGTATAAGCCCAGAACAATTCATAAGCAGCTCCTGCAAATTCTAGAAAGGAGATTTTACTGCTTAATGCAGAGGTCCAAAGAAAATCAATCTAGTGGTGAGCAGAAATATGTATATTATGTACAGTAACATAATGTATATTATGTACAGTAACAACATGTGCTTTCTAAGCACACCTTGCACTGATGGAGAAGTGCAGTGCTTAAGTTCGGAAATGTCCTTCCTGGAATTCAAACCATGAGCTGCAGATTTGGTGCAGTTGCCCGAACTGACACCACCCACCCCAGGAAGGGGCACAGAGCAGCCCGTGGGAACAGCAGCTTTAGAATCCTCCTGAAGTCTGCTGGAATGTTCTAAGCCTGGCCCACAAGTACTGCAGGTGTGAGGGCAGGGGTCTGATCCAGCCCTGACTCCCAGGGGCCTGTGGAGAGAGGTCTGGATACACAAACTGGATCCACAATGGATCACACTTATCCAGCATTTATTGCAAGCCCATGGCTCGGGACTTCCAGGGACTTCAGGTGATGGATGAGGGTGTAGGTTCCACCACACAGTCTGACCTCAGGGGAAAATACACATCCATTTTCCATACAGAAAACCACTGACATCTTCAATTTTAGTAATAATATCAAAAAAGCAAAGAGATTACAACACCCTTTATAGTCAGAGTGGATGTAAGCTACACACAGACAAGGGAAAAACAGCATGAGAGGCCACACATTTCATCACCTTGGAACAATTTATCTGCACTGTTACGGAGAATTTTAAACCACAGCTGGTTAGATAATCCTAGTTTGAAACAACATATTTATTTTAAATTCCCACTATAACTTAATTAATTATCACAAAGAGCCCAGTCTATAACAGCGTTGTTACATGGAACTCGCAGTGCTCCAGTTCTTCCAGTAGTTATGTATTTTTGGTGACATTACAAACAGTAGAACATAAATTTATTATTATTTTGCATCTAAAATATGACTCACAGTGTAAAGATTGGGTACCATCTGGTTGTATGTAACAAGTCTCATTGTGCACAAATAACCACCAGCACTTCTAAGCTTTTATCTGTCTTTCAAAGCTGCAATAAATTAGATATTGGCATTTTAGACACTAAATGTTGACAATCATGGTGTAAGATGTCTAACACAGCAACCAGGAATTCTTACTTGGTGGGAACAGGGAGCATTTATGTTTATCCCTAGCACAGAAAAGCATCCAAATGCTCTTGCAACATTTGATGGAGGCACAGAAAATATCATGCAGCAGAACATCAGAGTTTTGTGCTTAGTGAGGTTCCCTCCCGTTAGTATCTAGTGTTGAAATCCGAGAAGTCAAGCTTGGAAATCTCCTTTTCGTTGGAAAAATTTGTTTTATCGATGCGGGAGCTTGGGCTTCCAACTTTGCTCAGCCAGGATTTCCTGCAGGAAAAATAAGAGAGTTGGCAGATAAGGAACTGCACATGTGGGGGTTATTCTGTCGTGCCTTCGCTCACTTTTACTTTTTTAAGAGCCATAAAAAGCATCTTTCAATAAGGAAATTAGCCCAAATATGTTCTTTTCTGTTTTCCCTCCCTTTCCCCTTTAAACCAAACTAAACTCCTTAAAGGTGTCAGTGTTTCCAGGGCATTTACACAATATTACATAAAAACACAGCTGACAAAAAGGCTAAAGCAGATTTACTGCAATGATCCCTTCTAAACACTATTAATAGCGTCCCAATAGGTATAATTACCTTTGCAGATTTTAGCAAAGACCTACAAACCACTGATAACTGAAAAATGACAGGAACACAGAATCTCAACAGCCAGTTTGCCCCTTCCTGGCAACTAAAAGAATGGGAACTGGAAAGGAATGAATTCAAAATCAGCAAAAAGACATCAAATTATGTCAGAGCAATACTGATTTGTAACAAATACTGAATGTTATCATGGATAACTGGATATCCAAACACTCGAAATGCAGCAGGTGAGTGCTTACACAGAGGTTTATTTACGAAAAATACTTGGTCAGTATTTTTGGTTGTACTAAACTCCCAGAAGTAGAAAACAAAGTGTTTTATTGTACCATATTGAAGGAGAAATATATTCCCACACAAATAATTTTTTAAATTAGCATAGACGCTTAACTGACTAGTATTAAAAAGAAATAAATATTCACTTAAATTTTTATTTGAAAACAATAGAAGTTGTCTTATTAGGAGTTATGCTAATTAATCCTTTGCAGAATCACACTGAGCATTGCAAACTGCAATATTCTTGCAGTGAGACCTAATTTTGATGCCTTTATAATGAGAATCATGCACAGAAATTACTTACCTTGAGCCAGTAAATCAGTATATGACATCTGAGATATAAAAAACACACCTTGCTAGAGACCCTACATGCAAGATTTTTTTAAAAAGCAGTTCCTGACATCAGAAAACACTGCAAAACATCTCAACTGGTTATCAGAGACAAATAATTTCCCCATAAACCATGTTAGTCTCTCACAGATTGGTCTCATCACTGGCCCAGACAGTTCTAAACTTGCATTCAGTGTAACTCGAACACCAAAACAGAGGCTCTATTACAGAAAAGCTTCCTACAAAACAGCAACCAGACCCAGATATCTAATGTTCCAAGTGTGACTTGTCTTACTTTAGCACAGAGAAATTAAAATTTCTGTCAGATGTTTCCACTTCTTCACACCTCTTGTTCTTTTCTGCATGTTGTGAACAAC
Organism: Dryoscopus gambensis; assembly: GCA_013389985.1. Lineage (NCBI taxonomy): Eukaryota > Metazoa > Chordata > Aves > Passeriformes > Malaconotidae > Dryoscopus > Dryoscopus gambensis. The sequence goes on along the minus strand of WEIT01040338.1, from coordinate 113,301 downwards.
CTCCCCTCCTGTCTGTTTTCGATGAAGCCTTTCCAGTAAGGAATATAATGCAGGAATAGGAGTCCAGGAGCAAAACAGGAGAACACAACTTCCCAGTTCTGCTGGAAGCCTCAAGGCAGAGGGGATATTTCAACAGAAGGAAACAAGGCTAGGGACAGACCTGTCCCTTTTGTTCCATATCGAGAAAAAAAATCTGGAAAAGGCCCTTGTTTATTTACCAGGAAAGTCTCTAATGAAGTTGGGTGTCCTTGAGTGAGAAGAAATAATATATATTTGAAATATTGAATTAATCTCCTAAAAATAGTAGAAATTGCTTTTTAAGTAATGTGATAGTTTGGTCACTATTTCCTTTTTTCTTCCGATTTTGAAGGTGAGCTTATCCTGGACAAAACCAAAAGGAATATATTCCTTGTCCAGCCTTCACAACAAAAATTCATCCCTGGTTGCTTCCAACTCCCAAGTTCTGCTGGGTGAAGAAATAACCACAAACTCTGACCAGAGCAAAGGATCCATTCTCAGCTCCACAGACTCTCACACGAATAAGGATGAAGCACAAATTATGAAAATCCAATTAGAGCAACCCAGCTCCATGGAAACTCTTTACAGAATGTGTGTGTTTTATTCCTTATTTAATGCAGGAGGGAGGGGAGGAGGCAATACCTGGGAACTGCATGAATTTGGGGCTCAGTTCTTCATTGCTCTGCATTGCTCTCAGCTCTGCACTGAGAGGACTTTTCTCAGCCATCTCCCTCTCTCTGCTCAAGTGACGTCCCAGTCACCAGCACTATGAAGAAGCACATTTTTTACAAGCTAAGAAAGCAGAATATGAGTATTTCCTAGAAGTTAAATGTCATCTCCCATCTCAATGCGACCAGGGGTATTTTTAAAAATGGTTTTAACTTATGAGTATCCAGATCAAGAGTGAAGAAAAGGTTCTGCACCCTCCTCTTGCTTCACTCAGCCTTCTCAATTCCCATTCACCTCAGATCTCTTCATGTGCGCAGAGACGAGCTACAATTACTTGCATTTGGAGTCTTAGCTTGTCACTTATAGCATACATGTTAAAATTCACTGCTCCTTCCCACTTCTCCTCAGGAGTGCAAAGACTTCCTCCCCCTCACTCGTCTGAAGCAAACAAGGACACTCCTGAGAGGACACCACACAGCTTACTCTTGTTTTAAAGGATTTAGTCCCAAAGTGACTGCTCCAGAGAGTCCTGAACAAGAGCTAATCTCCAAATAGCCATTTCTGATCACGTTTTATTTCATAGAATAGTTTGGGTTACGAAGGACCTTAAAACACATCCAGTTTCAACCCCCGCCATGGGCAGGGACACCTTCTGCTATCCCAGGGTGTTCCAAGCCCTGTCCAACCTGGCCTCGGGCACTTCCAGGGATCCAGGAGCAGCCACAGCTTCTCTGGGCAACCTGTACCAAGGACTCCCCACCCTCCCAGGGAAAAATTACATCCCAATATCCCATCCCACCCTGCCCTCTGTCAGTTTGACGCCATTCCCCCTTGTCCTGTCACTCCATTCCCTTGAAAACATTCCCTGTCCAACTCTAGCACTGCATGTCCATGAAGTCACCCTGGGCCATGTTCTGATCCCACTGAGTTGTGGATAACCACAGATCTGAGTTACACAAGCTCCCTGTCCAGGGGAGAAGCCAGTGCTCCTGAGACAGCTTCCCAACCAAACCACACAGCTTCCCTATCTCCATGTTCATGGGGGATACTCGTAGGAGCTTAAAACAGTTGGATCTGTCATTCTTTCCCTCCTCTCATTTCATTAACTAAAACAAACCTTGCTAAGAGACACTGCCTTGTCACCCAGGCAACAGAGCCTGTCCCACTCCACATGTTCTTGGGAAACAACATCTCAAGAGCTGGGTTTCCACTGCTCCAGTTTGGATCCCTGCAGAAGCAGCCTAGCTGTGCGCAGTATTCCGAGCAGGAAAGCACTCCTACCTGTTAACTTGGCAGAACAGAGCCTGGCCAGGTATCTGGAGAGCTCCCGGAAATGTTATTTAAGGAGTTTCATCTCTGTAACACAGGATAATCACAGAATCCAAGGTTGGAAAAGATCTCCCAGACAGATTCCAACCTTCGACCAAACACCATCTTATCAACTAAACCATGGCACTAAGTGCCATCATTAATAATAATAAAAATAACTAATAACACTGGCACAGCCCTAAAACCCACTGTGCTTGGAATAATAAAACAGAATAACTTTCTGATTTCCTGAATAATATTTATTTTTTGACTCCATCTATGCTATAAAACAGATCTCTCTAAAATAAACAGCTTGCTTGGCATTACTCTCTGAAGTATTTCTTTACAATATGAAAACTACTCCTGTAATAGCTCGTGGTTTTTTATGCAAAAAGACAAACTTGCATCCTGATACTGGAGAAATTTACAGTCTATAGGGCTAGGAAAGGACCTGGAAATGCCCTCCAGCATTAATACATGAGGAACTAGGCACAGGTTAGGATTATGTTCCTCTCTCTTCACCTTAAGCACAGTACCACTTAAGTGGAACAGGAGAAACCTGTGTTTTTATTTAAGGGGAGAAAAAATAATGGCACTGGCTTATTTAGACTTTAATTTCCCTTTGTTTAGGATAAAACACTGCAGAGAATGTTACTTTTTGAAGATTATACTTACATCTGTGACAGCATATAGACCAGGCTTGCAAATATTTATAAAACCCTTCCAAAAATATTGTTGCTTTCTGCAACAGCACTGTCCAATTTTCATAAATCCTGATATTTCCACATTTGCAGAAGAAATGTGGAATTCTCTTCTGAGCTTTTGAGAAGAACTTTAGCCACAGTTTTCAAGCTTTGCTCTGTAATCTTTAGGGCCAGGAACATTTACTCACTAACCTTTGTTTTTATAAACCCAAAATTCCTCTCATAGCCTGTATAAAGATACCTCCCACCTTTTCCTCCTCAGCTTACTGCAGAGCCATTCCCACTGTCCCTACACCTCTATTCCTCCTGCCAGGAAAATAGGTAACTGTAAAGTAAATTTATAGGGTTTCTTGTTGCAAAAAAGTAGCAGGAATAAAAACCCTGGTAAAAAATATGTGTTGGGAATACTGGGATTTGAGAACAAGGCAAAGTGCAAGGGAGGGGAATTTTAACCCCTTTATTAGGATGGCCCCACCAGAGCCCACCACATCCAAGCCAAGTGAGGGTTACTCCAGAGGACTAAAGCAAGGAAGCAAAAGCAGCAGGATTGAAGGATACAGACCAGCCAGTGGGTGGCTGGAAATGAAAGAACCTGCTGAGGCGTGGGCACCGTGGCCCAGAATAGAGCTGCAGCCTGGAGGTGTGTGGGAGCCTGGCTGCTCCATGCATCCCAACAGCAGGAATGCCTCGGCCCATCGGGTATTTAACACAAGGTCTGGGCGTGTTTTTGGAAGGGGAGAAAGGTAGTTAATCAAAACTGGTGTTTGACTCTGTTTCTAAACACAGCTGTCAGATGAATGTTGTTAATTTGTTTATATTTCTTCCTTCCCTGCTGCACTCAGGGCCAGCATTTCCCTTGGGAATCCACGACGAGCTTTTCCTTGAGGTATATTGGAAAGGATGTCAACAGCAAGGGCAGATTAGCAGGATTTGAGATATTACAGATATTGTGGGACAGGGCCCTGAGTAAGCCTCTAACACACATTCTGGTGGTGCATTTCTATTTATAAACTTGAGAAAAGTGACTTATGTGTTAATCATCACATTCTGTAGGGTATTGGCAAGGCTTTTTTAATGTAAAAGTGATCATGGCCAGTTTGCATCAGGAGAGAATTTGGCTCTGTGTAACTCAAATTTACTCTGACACTGGTATCTGATCTATGTTAAATGTCCTCACCTATTACTTTGAAGACGATGAATTATCCCACAATGAAAGAAACCAAACCTGGAGTTGTTTTGTTTTTGTCATATACAATGCCAAGATCTGTTGTGCATTTTCCTGTTAATCATCTTGGTAACCTTCAAGGAGGATTTAATCATTTCAACATGAGATCATAAGTGTATTTTTATTAAAACTTATCAGCATACCTCTTTGTCTAGGCCATGTTAGGCAAGTCACTTTTGGCTTCTCTCAGAGATCTTATCAGAAAAATCTCAGCAACACTGCAGTCATTTGTTCCAAAGTAAAGAAATGAGTGAAAAGTAAACCCAAATTCAGCCATGGCAGTAACTCAAACAAAGCTTTTATGTCCACACTGACCTACAGAAAAGTAGGAGACAAAGGGAATTTCCAGTTAAGCTTGTGCCCTGTCTCCCAGAGCAGTAAACATCGCAGGAAGCCAGCAGCAGCCAAAAGGCCCATTGTGTTTTCTCCCTGGAATCTGTCTGCCCCTACAGGGACACTTGGCTCCTCAGGCTGACTGGGAATTTTGGCTAACCCCACTCACTGCACAGAATGCCACTCAAGGTTCTCTCCCATTCCACATCTATTAAACCCAAGGCCACAGGAAGCTTCAATGAGGAGGAACCGTTGCTGTTCGGGTACCAATAAAAGAAAAGCTCCTTCTAAAGCTCAGCACCCATCACCCACATAAGACTGAACAAGCACTAAAAGACTTCAGCCTCCAACCAACTCTACCCCTCAAAATGTTAATTAAACCTTTACCTTGGCCATTTCAGAGCCATAATGAATCATCACACTTGACCAGTTCAGCTTTACTTCAAATCCATGTCCTTACACAGCCTGGCAGAAATCCAAGAGCCACGAGTCCAGCTGACCAACACAGTCAGGAATTTGAAAGACAACCTAGCTGTGCGCAGTAGTCCCAAGGCTCAGCCGGACACAAACGCCACAAGGAACAACACCCACAGTTCCCCACTCGCTGCATCTCCTCAGAGGAGACACTCCCACTGAAGAATAATTTATTATGCAAGAATTAAAAATAATGCCAGGCCAAACCAGAGTGAATACCTTCAAGCACCACTGGGATTCTGCTGTTTTCTTCAAAAGGCTCCCTTATTTTACAAATCTCTTTGGATAGTTAAAAGACTGAAAAAAACACAGTTAGAAGGCTCACTGAGAAGTTGCCATTTCCAGTTATAAAGGTCTTAAAGGAAAGCATCAACATTTTTAAAGCATCCTCTTGTAGAGCTCCGAGCAAGTCTGAGGGCAATATTTAACATTCCCAGTGTTGCAGCGACTGTACATAAATTTACCTTTTCCTAGAATGTCTCTGTTGGAACATTTCACAAGCTTACAAGGTTGGCTTCCAACTAAGAACTTTAAGTTTCTTTTTATCCTTAGCTTGAAAAAGAGTTTTGAGACTTTTTTTGTCAAGCATTCAGCCAGCTCAGCTCTATTTTTTCCCCTGATTTTACACTATGTGATCTAATTTGTTAATTTAAATTGCACACTTCCCAAGGAAGCAGTTACACCCCTCCTTTTAACCTCCCATCTCCAACTGCTTTTTTAAAGCAACCGTGATATAACATCGTAGACATTTCAGAATATAAGAGCAACAAGAAAATGTTTTAAATATGTAATATTAGAAAGCACAAGTGTTCAGGAAAATACCAAGTGGATTCCACTAGCTAATAGCTTGCTTAAATTTTATAAAGCGAGAGAAAATTTGAGCTTTATCAAGACTTATTTTCATAACGTTCTGGTTTTTTTGGTATTACAGACATAGCTCCAACAAGCAGAAAGCAAGAGATTAACATAAGGATGTTGCAGGGATTCTGTTCTTGATTTGACAAGAGCTCCTTGTGGTTTCCAGCACACCAGAGCATGGAGGTGCATCCAGCAGGGTGTGTTTACAAGGCAGGGAACACTGCACCTGTCATATACGGGATGCACACGCAATATTCCCTGGAAAGCAGAGCCCTTTGTTAGCAAGGACCAGGACATGCATTATTTATTGTTTCCATCATATACCCCACAAGACCCTCTGTCTGCTCTGCCTTGAGGTAAAGCTCCAGACACAACAGCCTGAGGCAGGAGGGGCTCCAGGATGGGATGTGCCAGGCTGTCGCTCAGGGACCTTATGGAAGCAACCATCCCTTCCCACAGTCATATCCCAAGGAACTGTATTCCACTTACAGTAAGAAAATTTCCATTCTTCAACATATTGCTTCTTTATCATGGCTTTCTTATGATTTCACCTGTATTCAAAATACCATTTCTGGCAGTTCTAATCTCAATTCCACTTTTCCCTGGCTTTCCAAGTTCCGTGAAGTTATCCTTTCACTGTTCACAGGCAGGTATTAAACACCTTACCCTAATGAAGCCATTTAAGCCCTGATCCCAAACCACTCCAACAGGAGGGATGCTGGATAGATCAGCTGAGGTATCAAATGAAAGAACCAAATATAACTCATTCAAGGCTACTTGATTTCCCACAAGTCTACACTGCAACATCTCTAATTGCTGGGCTCTATATTTTCTATTAATATTAAAAAATGACAGAAAAGAGACTTTTTCACCACAGCATGCCAAGGGCAAAGCCCATCCTGGGGTGCATGGACTGTCACTATGGATATTCTCACTGAGGAAAAATAAACACACTTAAGGCTCCCAGCTATTTAAGGAAGCCATCAGAGCATGAAGAAGAATCCCAGTTCAACGTTTCTTTGTGTAAAAAAATTGTTAAACAAGGCTTTTAATACATAGTGAAATGAGATCTGATACGTGTCCCTGCTGCTCAGTGTAGTACTACATCTTGGTTTTATTAAACCTCATTTTCAGAGTACTTACCTAAAAACAGTCTCCTGCTTATTTGCAAGAATGATAAAATGAATGAATCAAGAAATAGATTTCTTTGAATCCTTTTTCCTATAAAATGAACCCAAACTGGACATCCCAAACTATTACCTTCTCAAGGCAGCTCTGGTACTTCCTACTTGAAGTTACCACTTACAGAAAACAAACCAGATTGATCTTATTATCACTGAGGGTAATTGGCTTCATCTTTCCACCTAAACTTCCCATGGGTTTGGACATCTTCCTGCTCATTCCAAATCTGCCCTTTAACCATACATGATTTTGGTAGCAAGACCTTCAGACTTCAAAAAAAATCAGAATAAAAGGAGAATTCTACTAAAACGCAGCATCTTCTTTCTACCAAAGTCAACAGTAACACTTCCAGTGATGACAGAGAGACTTGACTTCTGTTTTTACAAAATTTAAACAAAGAACTACAACTACTTGGAAGAAAGAAATATCAAAATCAAAAGAAACCATCTTTGGAGGAGTATTTCATACTATTTAAGTATTCCCAAATAGATCTTGTTAGTAACTATTTATAACTACCTTGTCCCACAGAAATATTTATTTTTGTTGTTTATGCCTCATAATTCCTTAATATACAGCAGGTTTTGATATTTTGTGAGATGCTTGGGAAGAAGAGAATGATTGACAAAGCGTAAGTATGTTCCTAAACTCCATCTTGCTGGTTTTTTCCATTTTTCCTTCAAGCTTCAGGGGCTGTCAAGGAATATCAAACATCTCATTTGTTTTCTGTAATTTATGCCATTTTCCTTCTTTCCCTTCCCCCTTTTTTCAAGTTTCCTTCTGCCTGGCCAGACCTGTTCCTGATGGCTTTCCCAAGGAGCCTGGCTGCTGCAGGAGCTACATGGGTTGGGATGCAAATTGAGAACTACAAAACCAAAATCCTAGAAAACCACAAATCTCACTAGTGGCTCATTTCACTGAAATTCATGTACAAGTATTTAACAAAAAAGCCCCAACTCCTTTCAAAATAAACCTTGAGTTCCTTGGTGCTTCCCATGACAAAGATTTCCAAAGGCAAGGAGCTGAAACCCTTGCACTGAACACATGGAAGCATTCCTAGAATAAAAACCTCTCAAAAGGCAAGATCAGGCTCTTCGATTCTGCTCATGGTTTATTTGAGCATTTCTAAGGGCACAAAGAATAAAAGATGTTTTCAGTTTTTGGCAACACCAAGACCTTCGAAGCAAAACAACAAAAGTAATAATTTATAGGAGGAATTATGCAAACTTCCAAACATTAGCAGTGTATGACTGGGGGAGCTGCTCTGAAATAATAATTTCACAAAATTCATGTCAGAACAGTTCATGTCATCATGCTTTTTATAAAAACAAGCTGCCTGGCCATCCAGAAAAAACAGTCCAAACACTATATAAATCATATCAGTTAAATATGAACTTCACAGCAGCTGCATTGAAATTTAGGACAGAGCATGTGTGGGACGAATAGAGTGGCTAGACCATAGATCTGCCTCCAGATAAAGGCACTTAAAGCCTCCAGGAATTCCCACTCTGAGATAAGGACCGAGTTCTAAGAATATTTATGATGATATGACAGATTTTACCACCAAACAGATGTAACTGAGATCAGGAAGGAGCTCAAGAGCACATCACCTCTTTAAGTCACGTTCCAGGCTCTCAGACCGCAGACCAGTAAAAGGAGGAATCACTGGAAGTCTTTCCAAAGGCACAGGAACATCATTTCATCCTTTATAATCCCAACAAGCAGGAATAATTGGCATTTCATTCAGCACAGCACTAAGACACAAGTGGAAAGTCAGTTCCATTTCTTACATCGTGCTGAATCCTTCTCCTGTGTTTGGAGAAATGAGTAGTTGCTTATACTGGTGGAATTTTCATTAGCAAACACACGTGCAAAGACATCTGAAGTAGCACAACTGCTGCCACTGTGTAAATAGATCCCACCGAGGGCAAATCTGCATTTATAACTAGTGTAAAAAATATATAAAGAACTAATTTTTACTGTGACAACTCCACAGAGAATATATTCTCAACCCCATAGAGGTTTCCAGTTCCAGACATGCATTTGTAAAACAAGCCATCCCTCAAACTCCTGGATACCAATCACCAGAGCACATTTCCCCTTGGAGAGACACACTCTATTTAGGCAACCAAACTCCTCCAGGAAACTGGAAATCCTGGCACTGGGAAGCCAACAGATGTCAGAAGATGTTAGCAAGGACTTCTAGGAACTCATTAGCCAATGAACACCTGTAATGGTGATTCTAAGCATTAAACACCCACAATGCCATAATCAACCCAGTACACAGCTGCTGCCTCAGTTTTCTTTGCAATTCAAGGGCATTTGGCCACAGAACTTGACAAATTATCGAATAACTAACTCAAACTACATCAACCACTTTCCTGCCCTTGTATAACATTCTGAACATGGACTGTGGAGCCCCAGTAAAGGCAGAACAGACATTACAAGTTTAGAATTCCCACATGGAACTTGGCTCCCTGGCTCCTTTGCTACAAGACAAACAGCACAAGAGTTATTAGGAAGATGCCTGCAAGTACAGAAGTGCATCTCTACGAAAGAACAACTTTCCTCCATAATATACAGCAGCAAAAAGGATTTTTATTTAATTAAAACATCCATTTTGGCTTCAAACTTAGTACAGGATGTCACAGGCTTGCCTACATATTTATTTGTTTCCTGAAACAATGGAAACAAGAGTTCAGAATTCAAATATTGACAGATCTTCTACTATTGTGGTGTGAATCCTTCTGTTCCTTCATTCTTCTTAGACTTTATAATAGAAACAACCTTCTCTCCTTCATGTAATTTTGCTTATTTATCCATATATTGATCCAGTATGTAGAAGATACAATGACATTTCCTTAATTTTTAATGCTCTCAAATAGATAAAACTTCATATTTCAGCTTTAAATAACTATTTCCACCCCATTTTTAACTGTTGGACATTTTTAAAGACTTACCTTTCCCAATACTGGAAGACAAAGCCCCATAATTCACAAATATTGACGGATCCATTTCTTAAAGAGTCCTTCATCTTCAAGGTGTATGTTAAGAATCAGTTCAGTGACCATCTAGGAAACGTAACCACTACAGTAATTTCCTATTCTGGATATTAATTTAGAAATATTTTTAAGCCAAGCGTCTGATCCCCTACAAATACACACAAACAACTGGTAATATAACTAACTCATGGATTAAGTCTATCAGCTTATGAAATCTGGGCTGAGCTTCTCTGACAAAGAAATCCAGCAGGAACTTCAAGCAGCGACACCTCCAGACAAAAAGCAATGCAATTACAGTTGAGATGCAGAATATTTCTTTAAATATTAATATCACCTGCTTTGCCTTGCTCCTGGAGCAGCAGCAAAAGGATAAAAACACAGACAGAAAAACCTGCCCAGCTAATCAAGTCGAAGGTGATCGTTAAATAAAATTTTGACTCCTCCACCTGAGCTTGGAGATGGAGAATGAGCATGCTGAATTGCTGGAGCAGGTTCTCCCCAAACCCCACGGCACTCAGGGACCCAAAATGCTGGATGGCTCCCAAGAACTGGTAAAGCGATGACAGTTCCCTACCTTTCACAAAACACAAATCACTGATTTTATTAGGAAAAGAAACACGTTTTTCCCAGATATACAACTGATGCACAACTGGGGTGATCAGCAAACATCAACTAACCGAACCCTGAAACAACAGGGCAGAAAATAAAACCTCTTGATTCCACCCAAACACATTTACAACCCTTACAAGATTAATTAGAAAACAAACAGCGAGAACCCTAAGGAGAACAAATTACCAGAACAGAAAACTATGCGTAAACAATTCAGGCCTTTATCTGCATGTATAATTTTCACACAATTACATTTACCGTGAGCACAGGGGACAAAAATGGTTGTGTGGCTGCAGCTTTAACATGAACCATCAGCAGCTCAAAGCTGCCACATTTAAACAGAGCAGTCACACAACTGTTATGGAAACCTGGCTGAACACCAGATCCAAGCAGAGACACTAAAGGGGGTGCAGGGAGCACTTAATTCAGAGTGAGGAGTAGCTTTCCCATTGAGTTTTATGTGGATAAATCTGTCTCCCATTTTTCTCTTTACCACCCTTACAAATCAAAGCTACCTTGCCATATCTACAGTCCATTGCACACCTTAAGTGAAAGCCATGTGTTCCCAGCGCTCTGCTGATGGCACAATGTTGACTTACGAACTCGGCAAAAAAAACAGATGAAAATCAAGAAATTGTTTTAGGGCAGAGTTAAGTGTGGCAAAGAGCAAGTATGAACAAGATCAGTGTGCCTAAACCTGCACAGATGAAGGCAGAGCAGCACCTCTCCGTAACACCTCAGCTCCACATCCTCTGGTTTTATGCTCAAAACAACCAAAATGTATATCAACATTGGCAGAAGCAGAATCCCAGGATGGGTCAGGTGGGAAGGGACCACAGTGGCTCAGACCCACCACCCCAGAGCACACAGCACAGGATTGTGTCCAGCTGGTTCTGGAATATCTCGAGATGGAAACTCCACAGCCTCTTTGGGCCAACTCTTCCAAGTTCTTCTTCCTGCCTGAAATAAATTTAAAAGCCTTCATTAAAAGTGATCAGCTTGGGTTGGGTGCCCGGCAGGCTGCGCACACCTCCGCTGCTCCCGGCTCCGACGTGGGGGAGGAGGAATTCGGCCTTGCCACTCAAAGTGATAAAGCCGGGCCTGCTCTCCTCACAGGGGAGTGGCCAGGAAGGCAATTTCAGCTCTTCATCGGAGGGGGGGTGTTCTCAGTCAACCTTCTCATTGTTTGTGGTGATCAAAAAGGAAACCCAAAAGCTGGCCAGGTGGTAATTCTCCTTCCAACTGATTGTGTAATTGGGTTGATTTTTCTTAAAAAGTTTGTTGGCTCGTCTTTAACTTGTTTTTTTTCTAGGGGTTTGTTGCTTCTNAAATATAACATTCAGGTAATGAATGATAAACTACAATGAAGTATAAAATGAATGGACAATTGTTAAATTGATAATCTGGTCTCTTATTTATAACACTGCCCAGTGGAACTTCCCGGGCATCAGTTCCTGCCTGTTCCTCTTGTGCCATAGCTGGGCCCCCCAGAGCAGAGCCCGGGCCCTGCAGATGGGGACAGACAGGGCTGAGGGCCCCTCTCAGCTGTGGCTCCTCTGGAGGCTCAACAGCCCCACCTCCCCCCGCCTTTCCTGGGCAGGGAGATGCTCCAGGCCCTTCCTCAGCTCCGCAGCCTCTGCTGGTCCCACTCCAGGAGCTCCCTGGCCCTCCTGACCTGATGATCCCAGAACTGAACACAGCCCTTCGGATGTGCCTCACCAGGATCACCCCCCTGACTTGCTGGGAATGCTCTTCCAATGCATCCCAGATCCCACCAGCCTTCCTGGCCCGCAGGACATGGCTGGCCAGGGACAGCTTGGTGTCCACCAGCACCTTCCAGCTCCTTCTCTGCAGAGCTGATTTCCAGCAGGTTGGCAGCAAAAGTCTATGGAGAATGAGGGCACCACCTCAAACCTCCTGAGGAGGTTCCTTGATTGCTGGTAAGTCTGTAGGAGGCAGAGACAGAACAGCTCCAGTGCGTGAGGGGACACCAAGTGACAGGTGACAAGGACCAAGCTTTGCTTTTGATCTACATATCAAACCTGGAAGAGAATCGAAGAACTGGGCACACTTTCCACTCCTGTGTGTCTATAAAAATCACTTTGTAGGCTGCTCCAAAGCAACAGAGCTTAAAGCTGGGGATTTTTATGTAAAATGTGATAAAGAGGACCTAAATCTGTTTCATTATGTTACTATGCAACATTCAAACTGCACCCTTTCCTGATATGTTTTTAAAGTAAATCCAGTTTCAAAGAGAATTCCAGGTCCCAAGCAATTACTTATAACTTACAGTTCTTCAGGGCACTTCAGTGAATCCTGGGAGATTGTGTTTGCTAAGGAATGCAAAACACTTCCCTTATGGCAAAAAATTCTTTCAGACAATGAAACTGTTGCTGGCTGGAGAATACAAATCATCCCAGCTCATCAAAAGGATCTTTTGTAACGCAAATTATTCTTCATTAATTATTACTTTATATACATTCACCACTTTTAGCAGCTGTTTCACACAAATTTGTGTCTCTTGAACTGATATGCAGCCCTATGAAATAACACAAAATAAATGAGCCATAACTTGGAAGGTCACCTTCTCCCGTACACCTTTCAGGAACCTCCAGTCAAAAACCCAGGACTTCAGTAAACCCTTCAAAAATCCCAAATCAGGGAGCTTTCATTTTCCAGAAGTTCAAAAGCATTTTGAGCTACCAAGTGGGTACAAAAGGCCTTTTAATATTTTAGAATCAAAAAACCTCCCAGTAATTAACAAGTTAAAGTTGATTGAGTTAAAGAAATTCAGGCCTGTTTCACTCTTCATCAGCAATTAAATTCATAATGAAGAAGTACAAATTTTTCAAGTCACTGCATATTTAAAATTCTTACATAACTTTCTTTTAATAAGCCATGATGCTCTGTCTGGCTTCTCTGTTTTACTGCCATGTTGAATATACTCTTTCCCTTTTGAAACTGATTTTTAAATAATATAGTTCTCCAAACGACTAAAAGTTCCAGACATCTTGGTTCTTCAATGATGTTTGGAATTTTTAATCTATTAAAGAAAATCCTGGAAATTTGTATTAATAGGCAAGTGATATGTACTCTAAAAATTAGGAAAAAAGGTATAGGATTAGAGCATAACACAAGACATCATCTTGGTTCATCTTCCACAAATACAAATTAAAACATGCTTTAAACACTGCTTGATTAGAAAGAAAAGCTTTTGTACTCTGGGGCTTCTCAAAAGAGGCAGAAGAGATCACAGAACTGGAGTTGTAATGCAAGGGAAGACATTAATTTAATGAGGAAAGGAGTTATATACTAAAACGTAGTTTATAACAATTATTAGTTGCTCTATGACAAGAAACTTCCACTTAACTCACTGAATTCTGCATTCCTAGCAGGAATTAGTTCCATTTACTCCTAAACAGTTTCTTGGAGCACTGGTTCTGCAATGGCAGAGGTGGAAAATGCTTTTGTAAACTCAAAAATCTCATTTCAATCAAACACTGCAAGAATAGGGTTTGAAAAGAGGGAAAGATTAAGAAATAAGCACTGGAACAAGCTTCTCTACATTGGCTAGAAATTTATTTTCCAGTAAAGCTGTCAACCAGCTTTACCAAAATAAGTGATTTTAATTACACTCGACAATCCCCAAACTGCTGTCTTATTGCAAAAAAGTCCTGTTCAACATCAGCCACCAAAAGGAAATCGATATTTCAACTCATCCCTTTTCTCCTGGCATTGATTCCCCTGCAAAGCAGATGGAGACCAGCATTTCAGTAGGGAGTTGCTAAGAGAAATATCTAGAAGGCACAAAATAGTAACTTCCACATATGCAAGTAGATTGACATCTAGTGTAAAAACACTGAACTACAAAGCCTATTCTACAGATCAACAAGGATTAATTTAAAATATTTTTTTTAATGACAAGAGAATCAAATCCTCCAGATACATGCACTTTAAATAACTATTTTTTTAAAAATAGCTACACAGAGCCAAAAACATTATACCAGTGACTGAGGAAATGCAGTTTCCAGCAGAGAAGAAATGAGATGTCAGCAGTGAATTAGAACAGCAAATAAGAAAAAAAAATCAGAAATAAAATGTGGCAGGAAGGACAAGGAAGAGGAATACAGGCCAGCTGGTCAAGGAGAAGCTTTCTTCAGGGTAAGGTGAAGAAGAAGAGTTAGAGACAAAGGCAGAGGGCTTGCATGATTTAATTTTAGAACTATGATCAAAAGATCTTGGATACTCCCGTTTCTGTGTTGTAGGCCCAGAGACTGAGGAGGAGAGGTGTAAACAGTCTCTAATCAACTGTGTTCTTTAACACAATGAAGAGGGAAAGAAAGTTTATATATTGTAGAAAAGATAAATAAAAGGCTTTTCAAAGTTATTCCACTGAAGATTGACCCCTTGTATCAGCATCATTATCCTAGAATTTAGCTTATTAAATATCTTTGGGCAAAGATTTTTTCATTCACTTCAAAGGAATACATTTCTAAGTAACCTCAAAAGTTTGTCACCTTTTTACTCTTTCCAGTATTGGTGGCATTGGCAGAGATTTTGGACCTCACCACATTTTCCTGGCTGTTTCAGCCCTATTTTCACATTTCTGCCTGTAGTAACTTCACAAAAGGTAAAAAAATAGTATCTTAAAAGCTGAGAGAAGAGCATCCAAACAATTCCCAACTCATTCACAACTCACTTTCCATAACAATATTAGGACATCTCTACATCTGAAACCCAATGATTTGTTGTGTCCTGATACCCTATTGCCCTGAGTGATGAACGCCAAAATTAATTACTTTTTTTTTAAAGTAAATACAATTCCTCAGCTTGCCATTGACCCAATGTGTTAATCATTACACAACTGACAGTTTGAGCTGTCCTAGATCCAACCCAAGGGTTGTTTTGACTCAGGAAAACTCAGGACTCTAGGGAACCTTTGCAGGATGAGTCAGAGGTGAGCCATGACTTCAGGATAAGCTCTGGAAATGGCAAATACAGCTGGAAAGATGAAACAAGGGCTGCTCTCAGGGCCACTCTTGCAAGGGCACAGGAGCGAGCTCCACTCTGAACCAAACCCTCCTGACAGTAACGGCACTGTACACGCCAAGTCAGCCGGAAAATGGTTCCTTGGCACCACTTGCACCCTCCAGAGCTCTAAAGGGAAAGCTAAGGAGAACTTGCTCAATCCCCAAGACCCTGCCAGTCTCAAATGCATCCAGTTTTGCTCCTCAAGCTAAGGATTTTCAGAAACTGCAAACAGGCAGAACCCGAGGAAAAAAAAATCCAAATGTTGTCAATTTCTTGGGTTGGGCTTGAAACCAAACAACATGAAATTAACTGGAGAAATGCCCAATACAGCTCTGTGACAGCCCCCAAGTAACTACTGCAGAAACACACTGAAAACAAGGGAAAGTTACATGGTTTGGGAACAAAATGCTTGTTTTGTTTTCCTTGAGGGTCTGAACTACATTTTACATCCCTACCTGCTAAGATACAAAACCTCCACAGTCCAAAGACAGACTGCAAGAAATGACCCATCACTGATTCAGGATCTGCTTTTTCTCATTTTTCATCAGTATCACACTGGGTCTGATAAAAAAAAGATAAGACTTAAATATACCAAGGCCTTACTTGAACATAATTTTCTTTCTTTTTACCATTTTTTTTTAATTAGGAGAACTAGACACTAGAGCAACAAAGTGTGCAATGAACCTTAACAGAGTAAGAAATACCTGGAAATTATTCGTAATACTCTTACTATCTCCTTTTCACTAAGGATTAGTAATAATGCCTCATGTTCAGATTTATTAATCAACTGCCAAAAAATCATGAGACCAGCTGAAATCTGAGATCATTAAACCAAAATTCAGATGTTTGCCTGCCTTTGGGTTTTGGCATTATCTCAACAGTGCAATATAGAAGGCTACAAACTTTATTTAAAACAGAATTTCAATTCCTATAGAGTAGTTTTGTACCAAGCACTGGGGCCTTGAGGAAAAAAAAAAAAAATCACAAGTATTGTCACAAATGTTTAATTAGCAATGCAGTCAATCAAGATGCTATCACTGAGTCATTAGTGAATTAAATATTATCAGTGTGCCTGAAAACAGATTTAAAAATCATGTCCTCTATAATTAGCTAAAACTAACCTCCCTTTCTAGACTTTTTTTATTCAGTAACTAAAACATACCAGAAGATATTTGCTAGAACAACAGCCCTCTTGACATAATTTCTTAAGTTATGAACCTTTCTCCTGGAGGAATTTAATTTTTAACCCTTCTGAAAAAAAATCTTTTCATCAAGACTCATACTCTTTGAAAAACCCTTTCCTGAGGCTTTATTTTTTATTTATCACTAGACAGCTTAAATGTCATCAGGGCAGAATTTCTTCATCATCCAGTCACTCTGCCATACTACAGCAGCATAAAATAACCAAAATTTCAACTTAAATTGCCACCAGAGGATCTTGCTTCCTGTCAAGCTGGAATGCAGCCAGGACAAAAGTGCTCCTGGATTTCAGTGTCTGCTGGCCTCAAAAAAGCTGCTCTTCCCTCTATTGCAGAGGGACAGAATTGCCAACAAAAATAGAAATACCTGGTTGCCCTGCCCATCTTACTCTCTGCTTTTTGAGCTGATTACAGAACCAGCACTAATATTTTCTTTTATGCCAGCATTTAGAGTACTTCACCTTAACCTTACTCCTTCCTCTTCAGCAAATCCCAGGATCACTGTGTAAAAGCCATACAGAGGATACTCCGTTCTCGCCTAGACTTAGGCGTGGGGAGAGGCGAGAATGTAGCACAGCCCTTCCCTTTTGTTCTCCTCTATTTGGATGTGACCTTGAGATGAATTCCAAAAGCCACTGGCACATTCCCCTGCTGATCCATTCTAAGAGCAGGGAAGCGGGCTGAGAACAGGGTTACCAGCCACAGAGCTCCAAACAAGTGGCATCAACACTCCCTGGAAATGGACTGTGTGTTCCACCCACAGCCCGTGGCACCTCTGCGTCCCTTACACCACCAACCTCCACTGGAGGATTTGCCCAACCTTGTGACCAGCTCAACGTGCCCAATCTGTATTTTGAGAGTGTGGATCAGAGAACTTATTCCTACCTAAAGACAGCTGTTTAAAATTAACACTTGCTGCATACCAGGTATAACTTCATTGACATCAACACATTATTGACAGGACTACAAACTCTGTCCTTTCCCACTTTGTCCTCTGAGGTTCTCTCTAATAACAGCCACAATAAGCAGCTGCCTGCCAGGAAAACCACCCTGCAAACAAACACTTGGCTGCCCTGGCACTGCCCCACATAACCCAAGCAAGTGCTCAGTCCCTGCCTTCAGGGCTCTGGCACATCCATTCCTGCTATTTGCTGGAAACACTGGGATAGGCAGCACAGATCACCTGGCCCAGAACAAAGAATATTCTATTTCTGTCCAGTCCCCCACGTCTCAAAGCACACACTGTGATTTAAACAGGCCAGAGGAGTGAGGGAAGTGTTTCCCATAACAACTCAGGGAGATATGCACAGGCACAATCCCACTGAAGGCACCTGGGCTCTGCACTCAGCCATCCATCTCAAGGTGAAGGTCATCCCTCTGGAAAGCCACATCAGCTGGAAAAACACTTAGAGCATTTCAGGAAGTTCTATTTTCTAGCCCCATGGTAACACGGACCTCTTTTAGGCCTTTCTATAGGAGTCACATTCCTGGTGACTTGATCCCCTCAGGAGAAGAAAAATTTCCATGCAGGACTCCAGCTAAAGCCATTAAGTTCATTTTTTATCTCCATTTGGGAGGATAATTAGGAAGAGGAGAGCTAATAACACAGAATGGTTTCCTTAGGGCAAAGGCACTGGGCATGTCTCCAGCAGGAAGGATTTTTAGCACAGGTACCAGCACCATCGCAGAGCTCCAGCATCCCCCTCCACATCAATTCCACATGGCCAGGGGACATTGGAACTCCCAGGCACCTCTACCACCACCACACGGCTTCATGCCCGAGCCCCGTGTGCTCCCTTGGCAACTCCCAGGTCTGCAGCAGGCATGGCTTGCATGTCTGACAACTACAAAACTCAAGATGATTTTTAATTCTATTAAACAACACCAAGCAAAATACTTAGCATTTCTCAGAACATGTGACTCAGTAAATACTGAGGTTGTCAGCCTTCCACATGCTCCTGTTATTCCCAACCAGAAACATCCCGTTTGATGTTAGTTAAAATACTAAACCAGACACCAAGTTGAATAGATTTTTGTCAGCCTGAATAACTGTGACTAAACTCAGGCAAAAGAGCAGCTTTCAAAGATGAGAATAATACACAGTTCTAATAAAATACTGCAGGTCTGGGGCTTTTTTAATGTTCATCTCCAGGTCTCTGAGCCCTCCAAAATCTGCTGTGTGTAGTCAGAGCATGGGAGAGAAATCCTGTTGCTGTTCTGGTCCTACACCAAGCCCCTCTAAAAGGATAATGAAGACAGCATCGCATTTCAGAAGACATTTCCTGGATGCCTGCTGAGCTGACCTTGTTTACAAGTACTCACTGAAACAATTAATTGCTCATATGTTCCACTCCACACTGCATTTTCTGCCCATACTATCCATATGGACATGAGCCAGAACAAAAATTTCTATGTAATTATCCAATTAATTATTATTAATGCTAGCATTTAACAAAAAAAAAAAGCCAGCTGGCATACATAACAATTGCTTCACTTCTGGTGTGCGAGAACTACAAAGGGCATGTTTGTATTTTATAGCTACTAACAAGGAAAGTTGAACAGTTTTGTTTTGTTTTAAACTACAGGACCAGAAGAGCAAAGAATAGAGTGGTGAAAGGAACACAGAACAACTTGAATCCAGAGTCAGCACCAGAATTCCTGGGCAACTGAGCCAATCAGCTCCTTTCAGTACTTATTTACAAATGGAAACCTATGGCACATTCTTATTCTCTGGCTCTATTCCTTAATCTTACTATCTGTTTTTTGGTAGTAGGAATTTCACGTTAATAAAGCAGAATGAGGTCCTGACTGACTCCAGCCTATTGGGGTTTTTTTGATTGGTACTCTTGAACATTTTGACATTAGAAAGATGGATTTCTTCTGGACCTGGCAGAAAGCAACAGCTCCATCTGGGCCAGAGGAATCAGCTGATACAATAATGCATCTGTAGGGCTTGAAACAGTCCCAAAGCAGTTACTGGAAACTAGACAAGAGCATAATACACCCTGAAATTCTGGGCAGTGCTTCACTGACATTAGTTATCCAATGCAAAGAGCCCCAACGATTTACAGGGAGAAACTCTGTTCCAAGGATTAGCATAGGACTGGATATCAACATTCCCACACTTCATCTCAGCTCCATCACAAATTTGCCGTAAGAGACTACTGCTTCTGCTCTGTGCCCCAGTTCCTCCATGTGCAGCAAGGGAATAATCCACATGTAACTACTCACCAAAACTATCTTCCATTTTAATTCACCTTTGTGCTTGGAATTTAGAAAACCAGTGTTTACCAAGTTTTGCCTAAGCCCTCATTCCAAATTTAGGTAGTCCCTTCATGGATCTCAATTTCAGCTGCACTACAAAGGCAAAAAGCAAATATGAATTCTGGTTTTTGAAGTTGTACTGCATTGCTGCTGATTTAGGATTTAGGACATCACAGACTGCAGCAAGAGCATCAACCCCCCCAGGCTGGGTAACAGCAGGTCCTGGCAGCTGAACTTGACACAAAACTGCTCATGTGCTGTGTGAGCCAGACAAGACAAATCTGGAAAACACAGAAATCCATTAGACCTTGATCACATCCCAGCCAGGGCTTTTTAAAACACACACACACACGAGGAGTGATGTTTGTGACAAACAGCAAAGGTGCTTTTCCATCCCTGAGGTGGAGTGACACTGCTCAAGCAGTTTTCCAGCCAGGCAGGGAGCAGCACAGGCAATAGAAATCAGCAGCAGCAGCAGAATTCCACCTGTGTATGCACTTCCAACCATGGGTAGGTTACAGGTGTTATTTCTTGAAAAACTGCGATTCGCTGGAGGTTGAACAGATTAATCTCCCAAAGGAACTGAATTTGTAGTCTGTTGGAGTCTTCACTCCAACAAAGTGGCGCCCTGCAACTCCCTGACTATCAAGGAAGATCTCAGTTTCCAGGCTCCAGCTCCCGGATCCACAACCTGGCAAAGCAGGGCAGCTCAGGGAGATCTCAGACTGGCAGCAGGCAGCTGCTCTTCTCCACCCCTCCTAGAATACCCAACCAAACCTTTTCCCAAACTCTTGAAAATCTCCCCTGCAAATCACCAGCCATTATTTTAACCCTGTCCAGACCAACAGTGGGGTAGAGCTGTACTGCCTGAAAAGTTTCTAGCACAGACCTTAAAATCTAATTTCAAGGAAGGGTTTTTATTACACAGTGAGCAGGGACAGAGGTTCAGGATCAGCATTTGTAGAGTGTAACAGGATTCCAAGTGAGCTCCTATATGATACACCAGACCTGATCAGATCCAGAAGCATAATGAGTGAAATCTCATTAAACAACTGCTGGGAGATTTACAAACTGGAATGGATTGGGATTTTGCTCCAAATGAATTTGTTTTCCAGCATATATATTAAAATTCTACAGCTCTGGAGAGTCAAAAAGGAAAGGAAAACTCCTTGCCCAGGATCCTCTCCCACCAGAATGTTCACTGGGAGTTCAAGGAAACTTTGCCTAAACTGAGCATCAGTTGCCCAATTTTAAATTGGGCGTTAATTAAATTTAATGCCTGTTTTTTTTCCTAAGTTAAAAGGCCCCCTCCCCCCCCGTGAAGTTCTGAACACTTTCCAGTCTGATTTTCTTTGTTCCTTTGGCAGCAGGAAGAGCCCAGAGCATCACAAGAGCAGTGCACAAATGTGAACACCAGTGGAAAGCATTGAAGGTACACAAGCAGAGCATTCATTATAGATGAGCCCAGCCAGCTGTTTCACCCTAGCTACAGAAAAAACATCTCCAAGAAAACCAGCTTTGAAAAGAAAGCTTCTAATCCAGTCACAGAGTGACTACAGTAAATCAGCTGGAGAGCAAAAGGCTGGCAGACCAAACTCAGGGACTTCTCCAAGTGATTCTCTCTAGAGAGATTTCAGGATCCCCCTTCAGAAGGGCTGCATAAAGACAGATACCAAAAGAAATATTAACTCTGCAGGATAGCTGGTGACATCCAGCAGAGTTCAAGAGAAACATCTCAGGGCACCACCTTAAGCAAATAAACATTGTATTTCCCTGGAGAGTCAGACCAGGGAAAGGAGGCAGGAGCTGGGGAAAAAGAACAAGGTAAAATTGAGTTATACAATGAAGTTATTCAGAGACCTTTTTTTTCAACTTCTGCAATGCTCCAATAGTGGCTGAGGGAGGAGCAGCATCTGAAGTAATTTTGATTTTTCTGCTGTTGGCAAATGGTGTATCTTAAGTACAAAAGTGTGAAACATACTCATTTTTGATAAAAATATGGTAAATAAACTGAACACAGCCTGCCAATGAACCAAACCAGAACCACAGTAATTTAGGGAATAAAGCAACATCAATAGGCTTCAGAGCTCTTTCCCCATAAAAGCTGGAAGTAGCTTCCTCTCCCTTTCTGGCTAACATGGCATAAGGAATAGAGATTTTGCTTCCAATCCTAAATTCACCTGAATAAGGAAGTGCTGAAATCCCAGAGAAGATGCTTTTCACCACCACAACGTTGATAAGATCAGTAGCAGCAAGATCCATGATTTGTGCATAATTGTACCAGTAAATTCACATCTAAATCCACCCACCAGCACAGGGTTCCTGGTTGTCTGCCAAACACTGTCCATTTGGGATACACCTGGGCATTCCTGCGGGAGAACTCCTGCTCTCCACAAATGTGATGCAGAACACCTGGAAGACATTCCCTCCTGATTTCCCACCAGGAGCAGCTCCCCCTGAATGTCTGCCCCGTTGTGACACCCCTTTTGGGGACAGCAGAAGCGTCCTCACAGAGATCTCCTCACTCTCACATTAGGCAACTCTAATATTAGTGTTTAATGTTGCTTTCTCCTGTGGATTACAGACACAAATCTCCAACCAGAATAACACCTTTCAGCCCTTCTAAGAAAGAATAATAGTCATAGTAGGCTTGTTCCCTGATCAGTAATTTTCAAATATCAGCACCTCAAAAGGAAAGCAAAAAAATTGCAGTTCTGAAGTTGTTCTTGAAGAGTCACATGAGTTGGTTTGTATTTTCAGAACTTGTTTGAACTATCACATCCAGAATAGGTTTCAAGGAAACCTACACTAAGTACATGCTTTTATTGATAATTACCTTTTTTGACTGCGTGCACAGTTATCCACCCTGATAACCTAAATAGCAAAAGCCATTTAAAATCCTAGTTTAAGCTGAATTTTACTCATTAGTGTCTAAGTATTGTGGTGGAGCACTAAGGACATGTAAAACACTTTATTCAGCACAAAAAGCCAAATTAATGGCATTGAACTGCACCACATCCAACTGCATAAGCAATAACAGAGCACCTTCACTTTGGAAATATCAAAGCATTACATGTGGCCCAAATAATATCAGCATTAAAGAACGCATAAATGCTCAAATGAACAAAAAGCTCCCAGCAGAAATCATGCATTACATTGGAAATTCTATTTTTAAATCAGTTTCCCCCAAAGCTCAATCAATCCTCCACAGAACAGTCATTGTGGTTTAGTTAAGATTAATTTAGAGTCAAAACAAGTTTGACTTACCAGTGTGAAAGGAAGGCACATGACTCCTAATTATGCAATAAAATGCCTAAATTGAGTGTTCAAACAACAGCAACTTGCCTGTGTTTACAGTACAATCCAATGTAGCCTTGCAATCCTTCCTGCTTCTAACTGGGCAGCAGGGATGTTGGAATTGAGTGTTCCCACAGACACCCAGCAGCAAAGCCAACAGAAGTCTGGAATTCCATAGCAAACTCAGCCTTGGTTACTAACACTGCTAAAGGACCAGGGAGCATTAATGCAACATCCACCAAGAGTCAAGTAAAGCGTCTTGCCCAACATCACAAACTGAGTTTTCCAAGACACTGCATACACTAACACTGCTTATTCCAGAGCCAAAATGCCAGAAATTCAAACCTGTTTCAAGGAATGTTATCTGGTAAACGCTTTATAAACAAAAATACTTCAGTGATAAGAAGAAATGGAAGCAGATACTTGATGAAGAATTCCAACTGCACAGAGCTACTGTAAAAAAATATCTACAAGGTCATGCAAGGCAGCTATTTTTATACTCCAGCAGAAGAAACAGGAGTATGGAAAGCATTTTTTTGCACTATTCTATATCCAGAAAGCCCTAAGCATGGCTAAAAGCTTTTGTGGTTGAAGGCATTGCAGGGAACAGGCATTTGCAGTGCAGGGGAAAGCAGAGGAGCCGTGCCAGGAGGCCACTGCTATTTCTGGCTGTCACTGGTGGGCTGGGAGACCTCCGGGGCACAGAGACCCCTCTGCCCTCAGCCCCTGGGGCACGGAGGGACAAGAGCCTTCCCTGGGCCTCAGCCAGACAGGGGACAGGGGAATTCCCTTGGGACACCGCGAAGATGAGCCACTGGGCCTCTGGTTCTGTGCTGCAAGCACGTGCAGCTCTCTTCCAGTTAAACAGCTCCCTCACATTCTCAGTAAGCAAAAACTCCACGTTCTGACTTACCTGACCCATTCCTTGGCTTTTAAGCAGAGTACAGTTGCTACAACTGATTAGTTCATTTATCTAATTTTAGATGGCTAAAAACCCCAAAGAACAAGGTTTACTCCATTTTTCCCAGGCTATCATCAGTAGCAGTTCAGTAAATTTCATTTACAGGACCAATAACTACAATAATTCACAATTTAGACTGTCAATTTTAAGCAATAAATAATTATAGCAAAGAAATTAATACCTCAAACATTCAGTATGAAAAGAGAATCACATTTACCATTTTATTACCCACAAAGATTATAGCTTAATTTAGTTTTCCAGTATACATTAGCCTTACCTTTAACCAAAAAAAATGATCAAACCTGAAAAACGTAATCTTGTTATATTTGGAGCCACACTGAATTATAAAATTCCCATCATATTCTCCTGTCATCTGCTATTGATTCACTGAAACACTGTAAATCACCTTCAGCAGTGATTAATGTAAAAACTGTTCTTCATTGCCATCATAAATGAGAACAAATTGAACACCTTTCACTGGTTTGTATTCTAACAAAGTCAAAAAAATATTAAAGAACGTGATTTTCATTTCCCTCTGCCCTTTTCTCCAAAATCTGTCACTGTCAGCTTCCCAAGAACAGCACATCCCAGGAATATTTCAGCCATCCTACTGTGGCACATCTCTGCCTCACTGACAAGATCATGTGCAAATCAATGTTACGGATTTTTCTCCCAAACAACACTTCTAATTAAGGGAAAAAACTTTACAGAAAATACTTTTAAAAATGGAGAAAAAAATCTCGAAACATTGACTAAAATCTGTTCATTTTATAACTAAACATCAATCGGGTATTAAAATCTAGAATTATTTTTCCACAGGCAATTTTTAGTAGCATTGTGTTCCATTAAGGGCTATTCTCTGCAAACAATTAGAAATTACAGGGAAAAAATATTTATTCAAAGTCAGCTGGTACGGATAGAAACCTTGGGTACACCCGATTACTGAAACAATGACAAATATGGTATTAACAAATACAGAGTTGCTTTTCCCCCCTCTACACGGTAAAAATCTAGACTTTTCTATGCATTTATACACTAAAGCAATTTAAGTCTTGTGCCAGTTAAATCTTAATTAACATTAATTCTTCTTAACTGACATTGATAATAAAAATTACAACATTCCATTGAAATTAGCATTAACTTCCTAATTAAAACCCATTTCCAAGACAAGCCGTCTATATTTAGAATCCTGCCTTTCTCCAGAGACAGGAACACTCACTGTGCTGCTATGCACTTGTGCCTCAAAAAGGTCCTAAGATTTCACATTTTCAAGTGTCAGCCTGATTTGAAACCTTGGATTTTTGGAGTAAATTCTGAATTTGGCACTCTACAAAGACTCTTATCTTCCCTCTTTAATGGATAACTAAGCAATTTGTCATCAAAGTTCAAAAAATTCTCCCAGGAAAGCAACTTCCAGCCTGTCAATGCAGGTTGCTATGGCAACAACCACCATGACTACGCAGGCTCCAACCTTATTTAATGGGTGAAGTGGAAAAAACAGCACAAGATACTATAATGAAAAACCCTGTGCTGTGAGTATTCCTGGAAAAAAATTAAATAAAACAAAGGACTATACTCCTCTACCCCATTTTTTAATCAGCAGCTCATACCTGGGGTGGCAAAACAATCACCTCCACTTTACCATAAAACCTTATTATGTTACAGAAATGGTACCGCTCTGCTTCTCTTGTGACTGGACAGGTAAAACTCTCTGAAAATGAGCTTTTTTTTTTCCTACAGAGAAGGAGAGTGATCTGTGCAAAGCAGAAGCAGCAAAGGGAACAGGACTATAAAATAGTGAGGAAAAAGATGGATTCTACCATAACAATCTAAAAATAGATTCCCTGCAAACAGAGCACGGATGGTTGAGGATGTTCAGAACTAACAGCTCCATCTAGAGTTAAAAACCAGGGGATATTAAAGCAAGCTGGCAGGTAAATGTTCTTAAGACTTCCTAAAAACACCCTCTAAAACATTCTCCAAGGTCTCCCAGTTTCAAAATTTGCTTTAAAATATTTTATGTAAAAGTCACCTAATCCCTGACAACCTAAATTTTGTCATTAAAACCAAACTGAAGGCGAAATTGAAGGGAAAATATCCAAAATCCAAATGTGCTCATCCATCCCTCAGGCTTCCTGCATCTCAGTGACATTCCCACTGAGGAATCTGAGGCTTGGGGAGGTTGGTACATTTTGCCAGTTTTCAGTGGGATCAATTTTAGCACGTCAGTCAAGGAATCAGCCTCCCAGCACTTCCAAAGAAATTCATACCCATGTTCAACACTAAATGAAGGGTCCAATCAGGGATACAACCTCCTGCATGTGCAGCACTTCCCAGGCCCCAGTTGTTCACACTTATTTAAAATTTAACACTGATTTCTGCAGTGCCAGGATGCCCCTGCTCAGCGCTTTGCTCCAGAGCAAACTATTTTGTGTAACACCTTTCAAAGTAAGTCATCATGACAACATTTTATGCCTGCTTGTCCTCTTGTTCCTCCTAAGTTATATCTTACCTTGCAACCTGCACAAAAAAATTAAATAAATTAAATACAATTTAAAAAATTAACTAAAATTAAATATAAAGCCATTGCTTCTTGATCTTGAGCCTGCACTGGATACATTGTGGCTGTGCCTCACAATATAATTAGTGATGCAAAAATAGAATAAAAAGGGGCAGAAAATGGGGAGCTGCTGGAAAACCAATGGGTTAGAGGTCTGCTGCATTCCTGCTCCAGAACAAAGGCAGGCTTTGTTAGTCACCCCATGCTTCTGGCAACACTGGAGAGCCTCACGAGCTTTTCCCCACATTTTTTACACTTTCCCTATCTTTATCATCCTCTCAATCCCTTATTCCTTTCTTTCCCCCTCTTACACTGCTTTGTCCATTTACCTGTAGGACCTCTGTACTTTCCAATGGCATCCCTACTCTTTTTAGTCCATGTGCTTGATTCTATTTACCATCATAAAAAGATAAATATTGTTTAGGACAGGCCAAAACACCTTTACTACATCCCCCTCTAATACATTAACATTAAAAACCCAGAACCAGCAAAACAACTGACAAGTTTTATTACCATTAACATGTTCAGAGTGCTGCACCTGTGAAAAATCAGGCTGTTCCATGCTTCATGTTTAATTTAAAAGCTGGGGCAAGTGTGAAAATATTGGTCTAAATGACCAATGCACAAACTGTTCTGCAAAGATTCCTACAGGCTAACAAACATCACCAGGAACTTTTCTTGAAATATCTGACTATTGCCTCATGCACTTCTCTCTCTGCAAAATGTTCAGTTCCCTTGAACATGCAGCAGCTCCAAATTTTTTAAAAGTGTCATCACAGTGTCTTTCAAGACCTGAAAATCTAAAACACAAACCAGAACCTACACAGGCAGTTGGTGATGGAATTTTCTCCTGATGATTTATCACATTTGGAATACAAATTATGTTTAGGATTCTTGGTTTGTATCAATTTCCCACAGCAGAAGCAAGCCTCATTTTGTTGTTTTGTTTTTTTAAATATAGCATTTTAAATAACATTGAAATCTGAGAACATTATGAATTTACAGCATTATAAAAAATGCTGAAAAAACCTTTCAGAACCAAATCAAAACCATTTTGATCTATTATTCACTAGTACCAGAAGAAAGAAACAAGGGTCTTTCAAAGGAGCAGTTCACACACGAGTTCATTTTTCACAGGCAACTTTACTGAGTTAATGCCAAAAATAAACTCACTGCCTCTTCCATACATTAGAGAGCACAGAGGGAGCAAGGAAAAGTCCTTCTACTTTAGAATTTTACTCCAGGACCCCAAATTTAATAATCCATGCTTCAAAAACCACACTTCAACTTCAGCATTGCCACATTATTCCCATGTCAGAGGAACACATTGATTTCCAACATGAAATAAAGAAGCAGCAACTGGAAGCAACCTTTTATTTGCTCTGGATGTGTATTTTTAAACAAAAGAGCAGGACAAAAAATAGAAAACAAACCCTAGTTTCTCACGAGGTCAGTTTCTGTTCCAAGTTAAATAAAAACGTGGCACCAACACAGAAATTTACAAAAACAGAGATCAGGATATTAACAAAATTCTTTGAGAAAGTAAGTGTAAACTTGATATAAGAAAAAGCCTGATACTTCTCTGGCTTTGTAAATGTTTTGCAGCCCAAGATAAGCAACCTCATGTAAAGCACAAAACCAAGGAAAATGATTGGAAATTATTTAAATCTCTTGACTAGAATGTACAACACTTTTCTGTGCACAAAGCCCACTCTTCTTCATCCAAGTTCAGTTTTGAAGCAATTCTTGTATGGGAAAGTGTTGGCAGAATGTGCATTGCTAATTTCCCATCTGGAAAAGGAGAGTTCTGCCCTCACTCATTCTTTGTTGAGGGAACAAACCCCTGAAGGATTTTTTTTAAAGTTCCAAACAATCTCCCCGTATACAATTGCAAAAACTGATAGTCAGAAGCCACTCAACTGGGCTTTGTGTTTTTTCCGGGCATCATTTCCTCAGTGATAGCTTTAAGCTGCAAATTGGCAATTTCATAACAAAAATTATTATCCATTCTTTAAAAGACACCAAAATACTTCAAAACACATTTTCAGATGGAAGAGACTGCAGGCCTTGGCCAAAATGTGTATTTATGTATTATGCTTTTTTTAAAATCAGGGGAAAAAATTCATATTTAAACAGTTTCCTTTAAATTGTTTTAACCACATACTGAGAATGCATGTCAAGAAGTTCTTCAATTTTTTTAAAACAGGAAGTTTTGATTAATTAAAAAACAGATTTTTAGTCACATGAATAAAGGCTTTCTTTTCATTTCACAAGAAATGGGGATGTTAAGGAAATACACTAACTGTGTGACACTAGAAATGAAAACACAGTATTTTTTAAGCTCACAGACTTCTATAGAGCTTAAGGAATGCACCTCCTTACCTCCAAAGCTGAATGAAAACACTGTTACATTACTGACACATGGATCTACCTGTCACTTTGTATTAAAAACACTTTTGTAGACGACTTTAATGAGAGTAAGAAAAAAAAAAACCACACAAAAATACTTACATTTGATTCACTTTCTCTTCTGGGCCCTGAACTTGGCCTGTCACAGTTCCTTGGCTGGTATTTTTAACCCAGCCAACCACTCCTAATTTCTTGGCTTCCTGTTCTGTGTACTGATTTGGGAAATAATGAGAGAGGACAATCAGTGCCAGCACAGACACCACTGACAGAACACTTAACCCCCCACTTGCATTTGCATAGCTCTAGGAGCTACACCTAAAAATTAAAAATCCATGGGTGATGCTCATCCTCAGGCACTCAGATGTTCCTGGCAGCTCTGGAGCTGCAGCAGGCACCATTCTCCAAAAAGAACAAGATTTTGATCACAAAGGACTCCACTAACCCCACACCATTCCCTTGTACCTACTTTATTTCTTTCCATAGCTCCTATCACTGTCCATTTGACCCTTCAGCCACCAGTTTTTAAACTTAAGTCTGCTATATGTACAAACTTCCCAGTTCCCTTCCTCCAGTTCCCTTCCAAATCCTTTCCACCTGCCTTTCACCCTTTAAATCCAACTCCCAGCTGCTACATTTCTACTGACAAATAGCAGCAAAGGTCATAATCTAATTCCTAGGGAAAAACAAGTATATTTTTGCAATACCAAAAACTTATGGTTTCTTGGCCACTCATTTGTGATGAAATTCACAAACACCAAGAGCCAAACTTCAGGTTTACATGACCCCATTCCAAAAGACAAAACATGTTTTGGGTTGATTTAGCCAATGAAAGTGTGGTGCCAGCTACGAAGAGTATTTTCCAAGGTGATTGTGAGCAGCTTCTCCAAACTAATTTGCCCAAAAGCACAGGAATGCAGCTGCAAACCTTTCACTCAGTACTGCAGAGCAGCTCAGGACTGGCACTGAGGTGTGTGTTCATGTGGCTCCAGGTCAGCTCAAAATAAGGCACAGCAAGCTTGGACTTACCCCTTCTTCCTGATAGAATAACTCAATTCAAGGCAAACTCTGCTGCAGTCCTATTTATTTCCACTTGACACTATTTCACAATACATATAAACTATACATAACAACTTTCTGGTTTAATATTAAGCATGGGCCCCTATTTTGAGACAAAACCACCGTTCTCACTTTAATTGTGTCCTCTTGTTTCATGGGTTTCCATGAAATGTAAAATTACCTGCTGCACATTCAGAGCTGCTGGAGTCACGTGCTTACGGTATGAGCCACAAAGTGCTTATTTGTAGCACATTTTTTCCACAATAACCTCCCTTAAATACAGGTACTAAATTGCCATTTGAAAAATTAAACCAAAATACCTTGTTTCAGATTTAACCTTTCTAAAGATTAAGTGCCATAACATTCTTGTGGCTGTTACATCACAAGTAATCCAAACCACAATCTACACAAGCAACACATTAGTAAGCTTTTAAAAATCCATTTTAATATAAAACCGTTTTAAATCTACTCACAGTACTTAACCATCCAACCAAGCACTCAAAGTTCAGGCTGGATATATTTACACTCCCCAGACCTGCTGCTGTATTTTTAGCACTGGAAATATTATACCATAAAGTATAGCTAGTAAATCCAGCATTGCCTTACCATCCTGAAACAAACACCTGAAAAAGAAAAAAAAAAAGAAAAGAAAAGAATTATAGTCGTGTGTAAGCATATCACCTGCAGAAATTTCAGTTAATATAAAGGGGCAATAGTGTGCATACAAGTCACCCGTGGTGTTTTACTGTGGAAGCTTCAATGAAATTAACACTAGAGAAACTGAACAGAACTTGTGTTTGAGCCTTCCCTTCGTCACACGATTATTGTCACTCATGTATTTAAGTGTTAACGAAAACGCTGCAGTGTGTGACTGGGAAGGACGGGAGGGGCATTCCCACATACCCGTGCTGACAGAAGCCACAAGCACAAGTGCGACGAATGGGAACTACTTTGGACAAAGCAGCCTGTGCTCCCAAGGGAGCCGAGCCCTAAGGCAGGGGAATATTTACAACGATCTAAAACAAAAACAAATCCAAAAAACTTTCCCGTCCCGCAGGGAACGCCGCAGCGGCTCCCGCCTCCCCTCAGGCCGCTCCCAGCCCGCGCACGCGCGGTGCCGCCGCCGCCTCAGCGCGGGGCCCCTCGCCCTGCAGCCCCCTCAGCCCGCCATTACCTTGCACCCGCCCGAACACTTCGTAATCCACGGATTTGAGTGCGCCGGAGGCCTTGGCCAGGGCAGACATGGCAGCGGCGGAGGAAGAGCCACTGTGGCGGCCGCCGGTGCTCCGCGGGCCAGCGGCGCCCGGACGGGAGCGCGAGAGGCTCAAGCTTACCGCGTAAGCAGCCGCCTCACGTGGGGACGGGGCGGGCTACGGCACCCCGAACAGAGCCTTGAGGGGAAGGGGAGAACACCTGCGTGTGGAGGGAAGAACACCTGAATGTGAGGGGAGAACA